>LPNX010655739.1:0-181405 GCA_001517045.1 Pseudotsuga menziesii | reverse complement strand
CCCCCCGCTTGGAAGGGATAGACCTAGAGAATACCCACTTATTGTCAGAATGGCTCTAGGGTTTTAGAAATAGGCATCTAGACTACCTTGTTTGGCCAAGGGAGGTTTGAGTGGTGTTGGAAGGAAGAGGGAATTCATCCTTATTTTCCTGTAACCAATCTATTGTTGCATTCAAGAACATTTTGCGAGCTCATACAGCTCAAGGGTTCTAGGGGGGTAAATTCTCCCTAGATAAAGTTGGGTCGAAAACCATTTGGTCCTTCAAATTTTGTAAGGTTGGGAGTGTCGGAAGGAAGCATTCCAACCATGGAAGAAATTTTTTCGAGGTATCATTTTTTTATATTTTGTAAATATATTACATCATTTTGTATATATATTAAAATGGATTTTTATTTTTCATAACGTAGCTTCTAATTCAATAGTTTGTAATATTTAGAAATTTTTTAAGTAGGATGTTGATGTAATAAAGGGTTTAATTATATACATATAATTCGAATTTTAAATTGTTTGTAGATGAAGAATTAAACCATGAATGTAGTAAAATTAAATCATGAATGTAATTTGGCACTAATTTCTATTAAATTTGTTTCTATAAATTGAAACATGAATCTATCATCTATAGGTTGCCAAAATAAAATAGAATGTTTAAGTAGACATATTGTTGGATTTATCTCTCTTTTTCCTCTTTCTTCCATCCATATATCTTATTTCTACAGGATTATTGTTTACAATATAAAATGAGTAAATGGTTTATCTATAGTAACACACACATGGTTTAATGTGTGGTTTCAGAATTGTGAGTTAGAGTATATTTAGTTGTTTCTTATTAGCTTAAGGATATCATCCATATGTTATACTATTGTTGTAGGAATAAATTTGTGCTCACACAGAATTCATAGAAAATTTTTTGTGCAACATGTTTGACAAATGTGTGAATGACCTCTTGTAGGTATGAGTGTTTTAATCATGCATGTAATGTTTAATTACTCATAAATATAACCAATTGTAAAGAAATTAGTAAATTTTGCATAGATTTGGACGAATTTGAGCTAGTTTGGTGAAAACATAAATTCTAGAACTTTTGTTATGATTTAGCATAACTTCAGTGGGTATCCATATTGTAAGAATTTGGAACCCCCATTTTGATTTCAATAAAAATGGTTAGAAAAATTAGTTTGAAAATATGGGTTGTTTTCGATGTATTAGTCACCCTGTGGGGATTTTATCGGTGGTCGTACTTGAGATTCTTGGATTTGTATGATTTTACTTATTAAATTGTGGTTATAAATAAATTTGTTTCATATATACATGAAAACTGTTTGTTAAAATTCCTCGATGGTTGTAGATTAGTTATTGTTAAGTGGTTGTAAAAGCCTTGTAAAAAATCATATGAGTTCTTCATCTAAGTGTTGGGAAAAATGATTCAATGGACATACTTGTAATTCAACATAAGTATCTTATTTAAACTACAATTATCAATAATATTTTTTAGGTTTAGTTGAGATGTTAAGGCCTATGGTGTTTGTTAATATCCATTATGTACTTGCAGTAGTTTCATGGTCATCAACTATATGAATGCGTTAATATTAGTTTACATTTACTAAAGGTTGAATGTGTCAATAGTTAACTTATGTAGGTAGTGATTGCTAACTATTCAATATAATTCCTCAATATATTTATTTGTTATTTAAAACTATTTTTCAAGTGTTTGGAAAAATTCATGAATGAGAAAGCATTGCTTATAAGAAGAAGATGTTCACTACTTTCCTGAATTGCAAAAATAATGAAGGTATGTTCTTGAGTATTAAAGGTAGCAAGTTTACTGATTATCTATGAGAAATCAAAACTTCATGTCATATATGTTAGTGAGTTTGATATGCCAAATGTTTAAAGATTATAAATATACAAGAAAATTGCTTGATGAATGTTGAATTGGGAAAAGCCAAATTATTACGATCTTAATGTTTTTTAGCATGTAGTAAATTGATATTGTAGTAGATTATTATTAATAATTGAAATGACTTGTCATATGAAAATGTTACTAGTGTTACAGAAAACAAGTTTTATGGATGTGTTTTAAGAGCATAGGTGTAAAGCACTTGATGAAAAACTCAAACAAAATAACAGGCGTGTTGAAATGAATTCCTATCAATGCATAGTAAAATTAAGTAGATGATTATTGAAGTGGTTGAGTATCCTAGTTGAGATACGAGGTCTATTTACTAAGTGTTGAACTAAATCCATTAATCAAGATCAAGAGTTTAATCTACGACATCTTCCTCTCAACTTGTGAGAAAATGTATGTCTTAGACTGGATTTTATGTACATTTTGTTCCATATTTATCATATTATTTTCAAGAATTATAAATTTAATGTAACGAGAAAGTCATAATCTATATTTCATTTTATTACAATAATATTAATGTCTTGTATGAATGTGATTACATATGATTGATGCATTAGTCTCTCTCTCTCTCTCTCTCTCTCTCTCTCTCACACACACACACACACACACACACACACAAACACACACATACACACACAAACATTTTAGAGTTTAACTTCATTATATTTTGGTATTTGGAAAGGAGGACCTTACATTTACCACTCAGATATCACCCTTTCCTTCCCCCTTTAATTATCTAACATTTTCTTTGTTGTATATTTTGAAGGGGTTGTATATCTATTGGGATAATGTGATTCAAGCCATGGAGACATGTTATCCATTAAATATACCAAGGAAATATAAAGAAAGGAGGGTAGAGACCCAAAAGAATATCCTTTCCACTGAGACAATGGAACTCAAACACATCAAGGATATTTCCTAGGTATAATCCAACAACGATACAGGTTGTGGTGGCCACATTGAAACCCTTGGATAAAAAAATGTGTAAAGAGATGCATCCATAGGAATGGAAGGAATTGTATTTTTCCTTTGAAACAAAACGTGCCCCACCTAAGTGTGATATTTATATGAACCAAGGATATAGAAACATAGTTTATCACAAATATATCAAAGTGTCTTCCTCTAAGGATAACTATAAAAAATAAACTAGACAACATTAACATAAAGAACCAATATTTGGGGTAAGGGTAAAAACATTATATGTAGAGAAGGACAGGCACAAGCTAGATTGGTCTCAATGGAAAGAGGAAAACAATGATTAATTGAAGCTATTTCCTCCATCTAATAAAAATATCAAATTATAAAACCCAGTAAACTCCAAAATGGATTATGCTCTCCCAATCACCCATAATATGTTCAAGGAGAAACAAAGGTTGGAAAATGAAGTAAATTTCTCAAGAAGGGAGAAAACCCCTTTATCCGCACAAAATTAACTCATGAAAAAAATATCATTGATCTAGAGGATAATAAAGGAAATGCACAATATTTGGCATTCCAACTAGGGGAAGCTAGTGACATGATTAATTCTATAAAACAATAAATTACTAAATACTACATAAAAATTCCCTAGATTCTTCAAGTGGCCATCCACCCACCTCCAAGGAGTCAATAACACAACTAGAACAATAGATTGAACAATTAACCTAGGATTTGCTAGTTTTTCTAAGTTAATTTACTTAGGATATTTATCTGAAAGAATAACAAGCACAATAATACATCAAAGATACACAAGATACACAAGACACGGATTTTTTCATTGGGGAAACCATAAAGGGGAAAACCCCGCAAACTTCTTCATAATAGCTCTGTCACAAAGACAAGATCACAAGATAGAATAACCCAAGAACAACATGTCTGCAGCATCTCTCTCATCCTCCTCTTCCTCTCTCTCCTAAGGAACACATGAGAGATAAAGTGATTGTGTGACAAATGAGGAGGGCACCTCCCTATTTATATTCTTTTGTTGAGTTTTTAACTCAACTACTAGGTCATACAGGTCACCTTTTGGACTGACCTACCTAAGAATACTCACAAATACATTTTCCTTTATTTAACCTGGGGACTATTGCCCCAAATTACAATGGAGGGTTTATCTCAGTGACTATGCACAATGATTGATCCTGATGGAAACCAGTGACCACCCACCTATCCCACTGGCTCAAAACAATTGTCCATTGTGGCAATTTCCTAGTTATTTTTCTATGGTTTTTTGGGTCCCAAACTTTTTGGGTTGTTTTGAGGCCCTAAACGATGTTTTTTGGGAAATATTTCCTTAGAAAATCTATGGGATTCTTGATTATTAGCGTATTCCTTGGATAGATATTTCCAACAAGATATCGAGTGCCCAAATTAGATATTGTATGCAAAAGTTATGACCTCGGGAAGTTGACTATTCAACTTACCACCTTGGGGTCACAAACTTAATGAAAGTTCATCTTCTAGGGTTATGTTTTGGACTTTTGGGGTTCTCGCGCTTATCCTTATTATAAATAGGCCCCTTTGGAATCATTTTGAATTCAACTTTGCATGGATGAGCACAGCAGTCACATCTCTCCCCAGAGATAGCTACCACCATTCTAGCTATTGTATAGAATATGTGTTTATTGTATCTTTGTTATCTTTGCAAAATGTCTATGATTATTATTTTGTATTTGTTCTTTCATTTCATTCACACATAAATCTGGATAAGTGGTATCAGAGCAATCTACTCTTTTATTGTTTCTTGACGCATGTCCCCGACGAGGTCTGGGTATAGAGAGTTTCGTCTCGAACTAGTTTCACTTGATCACTCTCACCATCCCAAAATCCTCCTATGGTGGAAGAAAATAGAGATGAAGGATTAGGAGATCCTATCAAGTCACTGCTCAAGGAATCCCTCGAGTGACATAGGAATGAGATGATGGATAGTTTCACCCAAATCCTTCTACGAATGCCGACAGTGGCAAGTGCATCTTCAACAAGAAACCAGTTTGGGGATTAAACTCCCTTCAAGGTACAAGTTAGTTTTGATATTCCTTTATTTGAAGGTCAGATCAATGCATATGCCCTAGATAATTGGTTGAATTTTCTAGAAGGGTATTTCTCTATTCACAATTTCTCCGACAAGGAAAAGAGCACCTTTGCTCTACTTAAGGAAGTCCCCCATGTCCAAAATTGGTGGGGTACTTATTGGGAGAAGAAATCATCAGATGAGTCTCGATTGTTTGAGACAAATCCCACTTAGGCCTCTTTCATAGATGATGTCATGGAACAATATTACCCTATGGGAAACTACGATGACCAGTACACAAAATAGACCATTCTGCATCAAGAGAGGGACCATACGGTGTCGGAGTACACCAAAAACATTCATACCTTGTTCACAAAAATAGGTATCAAGGACTTCGAGCGGCACCTGATACTGAAATATCAAAGTGGCCTACATCGGTACATCCGAATTGAGATAGACTTCCTCAACATATCTTCACTTGGATCTCTTGATCGGTATGTTGTCAAAATCGATGAGAAATTTCGAAAAAAGAACAAGAGAGACTCTGGACCTAGGAACCCATCATAGAATCAAGGAAAGGGAAACCCTGGCCCGCAAAACAAAGGACAAGGAAAGGACAACAAGTCCCTGCGACAAGAAAAGAAGGGGAATGGAAAGACAAATAAGGACACCGAGAAGTGGTGTGAATTTCATAAAATTCCTTGGCACAACACTGATGAATGTCACTCAAACTAGTCATTGGTGGCCGAGATCAAATCTTTAGAATCAGATCCTGATTCTGATTCAGAACCCAATGCCACAGCCACAGACCATGGGAAGCAAATCATTGATGTAGGCTCCACTACTAATATTGCTACCGCACATATTCAAACAGAGGAGCCTGAAGAGTTAGAGGGAGAGGAGTGCCTCTTCCACTCGTAGATGTGGGTGAAGGGACCGACTCTACATTTTGTTGTTGACAATGGTAGCCAAAAGAACCTGATCTCAGCAGAATTCATCAAGAGATTGGAGCTTTCGACAACACAACACCTGCAACCATATAACATCAGTTGGCTAAGCCAAGGACGAGGTATCTGCATTACTCAACAATGCCTCCTACCATATGGCATCAAGCCTTTCAAAGATGAGGTACTGTGTGATGTGGCCCCACTTGAAGTCTATGATGTTCTTTTAGGACAACCATATATGTGGAAGCGTCAAGTTGTATATGAGTCACGTCCTCACAGTTTCATTGTTACTTTGGCAGGAAAAATCTATTGGATACCAGAGATAGTTGGAACTAACACAGTCTCGCAAGGTAGGAACATAAGTTCCCACATCAGCAAATTATTCCTCTTCATAATTTCATCTGAAGAAGAATATCAGATCACCTCCACAACCTCAGCAAAAAGTATCTATGCTCATTAAACACAAGAAGAAAATAGAGTCATTGTTTCCTCATCCATATGAGTACCTCTACGATGAAAGCCCACGCATTCAAGGTGCTCCTCCAAAAACAAATCATCCATACAACAATTACAACCCTCTTGGGATGCCAAATAAAAGCAACTTCTTCACTTCGACAAATGTCACACTAGGGGATCAACGCAACACATAGTTTGAGATATGATACAGGATTTGATGCAATGGATACCATTTCTTCCTAAGGAGGGAGGATTTATCCAAATGGAAACCGATAGCCACCCACCTATTCCAATGGCTTAAAACAATTGTCCGTTGTGGCAGTTTCCTAGTTATTTTTCTACAGTTTTTTGGGTCCCAAACTTTTGGGGCTGTTTTGAGGCCCTAAACAATTTTTTTGGGAATTTTTTCTCTGGGGAATCCTTCGTAGTGTATTGCTTGGATATTTCTTTCCAATGAGCTATCGATCTCCCAAATCGAATATCGTATGAAAAATTTATGACCCTGGGAAGTTGACTGTTCAAATTACCACCTTGGGGCCACAACCTTTATGACAATTCATCTTCTAAGGTTATGTTTTGGTCTTTTGGGGTTCTCTCCCTCATCCTTATTATAAATAAGCCCCTTTGGCATCATTTTTTATTCATATTTTCATGGATGAGCGTAGCGGTAACATCTCCTCCCAGAGATAGATACCACCATTTTAGTTATTATATTACAATCTGTTTTATTTCCGTCATTTAATAGAATATGTGTTTATTGTATCTATGTTATCTTTGAAAAATGTCTGTTTTTATGATCCTGTATATGTTCTTTCATTTCGTTCACCCATAAATCGAGATCAATGATGACATCATGAAAGGAGAAACACACGTCTCGGATGGGAGTACAACAATATACAATAGTAATATACATTAGAATATCTTCTGAAGTTACAATTACAACAACACTCCCTCTTAACTAGGAAGGTATTCTCTCGCCATAGTCATCAACACATATGTTCATCATCACTGAGTAATCATTGTCGATGATGCCAATTTCCTCATCTTTTCCAATCTGTTGCATTTATCCCTCACGGAAAGTTTCTATAGATCCAACTCTTTTTCATGTTGGGTGTAGTCCTAGACCTCATCCAGGTCTTCATCATATCCATAAGAAATCCATCATGTAGGTATAGACCATGACCATTCTTTACATTTCCAATGCAATAACCTGCGTCTCCTACCTGTTAAGTTTTCTTAATTTATTAGATGATATTCTAAAACAATTTATAATAGTAGGATCATTGAAATAACAACAAGAACAATAACAGAAATAACATAGATATTTTCCTTGGGAAAACCACAAGGGATAAAATACCGCAAAACTTCCTCAATATAGAACTCATCTAGAATAGTGTAAAACCCTAAGACAAATTCTCCTCTTTATTTTTGGCACACTTATTCTTCTCTCTCTTGCAAACTTGTTTTATTGAAGTGAGTACAAATGAAAGGGGATGCCTCCCTATTTATATTTGTCTCTTGACTTGACAGAAAACCTAGTAGGGCTGACATGTCTAATTGACAAGGATGACTTTTCAAGTAAGACACCAAAATAATAATTATTATAATGACACAAGGGTACTATTGACTCAACTTACATTTGGAGGTTTACATTGATTCTTTCAATGAATCTTACATGACCATTTACATCAGTTAGACCTCCTCGAGGAGGAATACAATTAGTACAACTAGAATATCTTCCAAAGTTACAATATTTTAACACTCCCTCTTAACTAGGAAGGTATTCTATAAAGGAAACAAGCACTACCACGACTGTACATCCAACTGGTGAGTCTCTATATGTCATAGGAAGATTTGGAACACCATCATGCATATTCATCACCAATTTGGAACTGCATTATCAATATGTAAATACTGAATCTTCTTCTTCAACATGTTGGGCCTAATGAAAGGAAAACATAGTTCATTTAGAATTATTCCTGAGTATGGAGAAGAAGAGAAAGGAGTTGTGGCAGAATCAACGACAAGAAGGAAGAAGAGAAAGGAGCTGTGACATAGGCAACACCAGAAGAAGGATGAAGAGAAAGAGAATAAGGAAGAGCCAAAATAGAAGGAAGATGCACGACAAAAGGAATATGTGTGACAGAAGGAAGGGATGAGACAAGAAGAGATGTGACAGAAGAACAGTACCGGAAGGTGTGCAAAATGACATAACGGTTGGAAAATGATAGTAATACAAAATGGCTATAAAGGGACATGCCATAAAGATTGTGGGTATGAGTTCAGTTAGAACTAGTGGAAGCCACATGTATGAAGATCATGTTGTAATTTAGCACGTTAGTGCCTATTCAATAGGTGTCACTAGAATAGGAAAAACAACTTGTTGTCTAGGTATAGAAAGTCGGCTGAGAAAGTGACAGTTAAAATTTTTGTAATGAGTCTGTAACAAATATGTAAATGCATCTATAAAGAGAAGAACCCAAGTTGTATGCGGGTTAGACTCTTGGTATACTCTTGTAAGACTTTGGTTAGCTTCTGGAATGTTAGTTCTTGATTGTTTGTAGTATCATGTGATTGTTTTCTGTTAGAGATAAATGAATGCATGTTGAGTTGAAGAATCTATAGTGGACTACGTAGAAGTGTAGGAGAGGTTGAGTTGATCCAGTTTGTGTGCGGATCGGTAGTAAAGTTTAGTAGGAAGAGAACAGAGGATAATATCAGAGACCATGAGAAGAGGAAAGAGTCTGTAAAGTAGAAGAAGAAGATCTAGAGCAGAGTCTGTAGCTTAGAGCGTAGATGAAAGTTGCATATATTTCTTATGCCAGATGAAGAGAACTTTGTGGTTTTTTCCCAGATGGGTTTCCACGTTAACTTCTGTTTATTTGTGTGAATGATTGAATGTGTAGAGTTATTTGTATAATTGTTATAGTTAATGAATGTTTATAAGTTTCTCATGAATGAATCAATGTATATCAATCGTGTTGTTATCGGTTAAATACATTTATGTTTCACTTGGTATGGTGTTAGAATCGTTGCATAGGAATAAGTTGAGTTAAGATATAAATATTTATAGTAAGCAGAAGTAATCCACCCTCAGGATTCATTGAGAACCTTGGCATGCGACTGAGGTACTGTAAATCCCCCACCCAACTGTGGAAAACTGGTTCTGGGAGTTACCTAATAAAGAAGAGAGATATCTTGGGTTATACTACATCTGTGTCTCAGGTGTTGTCGACAGGGATTTTCTCTGTTGAGCCGATATCTTGGGCTTTGTTGCACCAAACAGAAGGGACTGAACCTGGTTCGGGATCTTAAATGGAGGGACGGATGGAGAGAGGCCAACAAATGGTTCCATTGGTGGGACCATAATCATTTTGGTGAGGGATATGTTGTGGGAACCAACGAAACCTGAGATCCAAGATTGGGTGGATTTCAAAGTGTAAAAATTCACGCAAGAAGAAAGTAATGGATCTCGGTGGAACCCAATAGAGTGGTTGGGTCGATACCTCTATACGAATATCCACAAGATTTTATTTTTCAATTTTCCTATTGTATTTCATGAGTGGTTGTCTAAGTTGGAAACCCAACAAAGAAAATTCCAAGGGGGAGAACCAAGGGAGTGGAATCCCTAGTTGATTGAACGATTGAAAAGAGTAAGCAACCCTGTGTCGAGGGATGTAGATTTTTGGATAGATAGTATCTTGGAGGGATACATTATTGATTTTATTGTTGACATAATAACCTCATATAGTGAGGCAGAGTGGAAATTTTTTCAAGAACCACATGGTAGATATTTGTCATCTTTAAAGTTATGAATAAAGATGCTTGTATGTGAAAAAGGAATTCTATGAATGCGATAAGATGAAGACTATGTACAAAAGAGTGGGTATGTCACAAGAAAAATCTGCGAAAAATGACATAAACTAAGTTGAAATGTTCCCAGGATATAGTGGGATTGAACTAGAATCTATTTGTTTAAGAAGCGAAAGAATATTTAGATCTGGAAAGAGAAGACAGACTCTTAGAGCAAGAGAAGGTTGTAGTACAAATAGACAAGAAGCAGACTACAAGCTTGTGTCATATGTCGATGAAGGATCTTTTGATGAAGAAGAAGAACATCAGCTGATATCTGAAGGAGATGAAGAATCAGAAGAGTCGACTGAAGCTCCAGTTTTGGGGCTCGGGAATAGCGCACCTGCAGCGTCACGTGCATCACCAGAGGTAATATCTAGAGACTTATTTCCAAGTACATATATAAATACAAGTAACACTAATGCTATGAACAAGGGAGTCCAGATAGCCACACTTATGTTCCCAACACGCCAGCAGTTAATACAATGGCTGGTGTTGATATTAAATTATCGATATTCAATGGAAATGGGTTGGAAGGCCAAGAAAAACATTGGTTTCTTTGTGAAGACATCTAGATTATGTGACAGATCTAGGATGAAAACATAAAGAGAGCACAAATGATCACAACTCTGTGAGGTCGTGCGCTCAATTGGTACATGAAATTCTCCATAGTGTCAGTAGGAGTCACACATAAAACACTCGACCAGATCTGAAAGGGCATGATAGATGAGTTCAGGAAGCCAAAGTCTAAGTCATAGTGCATTACTGATATCAGAGAAATTAAGTAGTTGCCTACATAATATGTCTGGGACTTAGACTAGAGATTCAAGACATTCGGATGTGCAACATAAGGAATGGTTCATTGTCACCTTGTTGCCACATATCTAGATACCATTGAAGCAATAGAAGCTTATGTCTCAGACAAAAGCTCTTGAAATAGAAATGAAGTTTGAATCCCTATCGATTGGAGAAACTGACACAGGGATGTTGCAAATTCAGTCATAGCTGACCAACCTTATGGTCAAAATCCAGGATATTAAGAAGGGAAAATAAGTTCAAGAGGAACTATGGTGTAGAAAATTTAGGACAGATGGACACCATAAATAAAATTGTCCAGTGCTCATGAATTACGTCGCAACGGGAGCGTCAAACTCAATAAATACCCAAGGGATTCCTTGGTGTAGGATATGCTAGACTAGGGGCCACAAGTATGAATAATTTATGTACTTACAGAATATTGTAAGTACCCCAGCTAGTATGTATTATAAGTTTTTCAAATCATTACGACATGACTAGAAATACTACAAAGCACTTCAACTACTGCAGGAAAAGATGGTGGAGCATACCAGAACACACAGCATGGAAAATCGTAGGTATGCCTTGCGGCACTGAAGAAAGACATGTTAAATGTACAGAAGGAGAAGGAAACCTTCTTGGATGTATGACCAGAGTTTCCTAAATCCAATCAACCATCAACATCTGGACAAGTCAAGACTATGCCCGAAATATTTGAACATCTACTCCAAAAGAATCCAATCAAAATTTTTAGTAAGATCAAAGAAAGTTGTTTAGCACTAATCAATGATAGAGATGTTGTCTCAGAATTGATAGCACTCATAGAGGAAACCATAGAAGACAAGTGAATTGAAAAAACAGTAAACCATATCAGGAGGAGATTAAAAATAGGATGAGAACTGTGAATGAATGCACATATAGGTCATTATGATATGGATTATATCATATTAGACCTCAGCTCAGATGTAAAAATATTGAATAGAAAGTCATGGGAGAGCATGAACAAGCCACAACTGGATTGGTCTCCCATCCATCTAAGACTTGTGAACCAGTCAAAGGTTCTACCAATTGGTAGATGTTGACTACTTTTCCTCGCTCTCGCGACCTAGGTTCAACAAAAACCCACAAAACCAACAAAACACCCAAAGATATCAGCCCAACAGAGCAATCTTAGTCGACAATACCTGTGATGAAGGAGCAGTCTCACCCAAGATATCTTAATGTATAAATTCCAGAACCATGTTTTTGTAATCAGCAAGGGATTACAATCCCCTGGCACACAGCCAAGGTCCTCGACATAGTCGAAAGGTTGGAGTATCTTTACTAACTCAATAGTGGCGCAATAGTGAGACACAACCAACGTGTGACACAGACTTTCCATTAATAAATTAACAACTAGCGCAACTGTGCGATACAGATGATTCCTTTAGAATAAAGGATAGTGGCGCAACTGTATTGCAACATAACAGTAAATGAGCATGAAATAATACACAATTCTTTGATGATACTTTAATCATTCATCCATTTGACTGCTTTTATCAATATTGCGACATTCACTTAAGAAATAAACATAAAAAATACAAAATAACCCACAAATATTCAACAATCACATTCATTCGACACAAAATGTAACGTGGAAGGCCATCGGGTAAAACCAACAAAGGTTCTCTTCAGCTCTCCTGAGAAATATATGGCACCTTTCAGTCTATGACTTGGCTAGAAACTGTTTGAGATATATCTTTTTGGATCATAATCTTTCTTGATCTCATGCTCTTTGGTATTATTATGCTTTCTTCTACTCCTACTGATCCGCACACATCCTGGATCGACTCTTCTATCTACTATCAGTGCACACAGCTACAGATCTATGGCTCAACAACATTCTACCACTATCAAACTTCTCTCTGATTCCTTCAAGTATTTTCTAACTCTGCTAGATTCTAACAACCAACCATTATACAAAATGGGTTCCTCCTATTTATATATTCTACAAGACCGCACAAGGTCTACTGGGTACATCACATTTATTACAGTCATAAATATCCACAAAAATGTCTTTCATTACATTTATTACAGGCCATAACTAGCCACAAAAATGGTCTTCAATACATTTATCAAAGGCCATAACTAGCCACAAAAACATCCTTCAGTCTTCCACTGACTCAAGAACCTACAGTCTTCTCGACCTGTCAGTTTCCAGACTTTACTCTTCTATCTACCCACAGATTCTCTTTTCCTTCGTCGCATTGCTCCTCGTCGCAAATTTCTCTCTTCTATGCTTCCTTTCCTTCCTTTACCTTCATTGCATGCCTATTTTTCCTCCTTTGCCTGCACTTCTATTTATTCCTTGTGCTCTTTCTCAGCCTAAAAATCCCCCAACAATCACATGTTGCTCGTCCCGAGCTACTAAGAAAATATATGGTTCTTGAATAGGTTGCGCCATGGTACCAACCTTGTCCTGAAATTCTTTGAGAATTCCTTGTACCTGGACAACTTCTTCCCGTACCTCCTCCGCTTGTTGATCCAATTGCTCAACATGTTCAAACTGATATGTTTTGATGGTACATCTTCTAGCAACTAAATTATTTGATGGAGCTTTTGCTATACAGGTTGAATGAGCCCTATAACTCGTTCGACTTTTGATTGGTGTGTTGTAACTTCGCCATTTTTTGCTTTGCTCCTTATTGCACATATTTTTACCTGTTGTTGTAATTGTTTCAACTCGACTACCTTTGCAAGATTTTCCTTGATGGGCGCGCATCCTCTATGAACTTCACTATGGTTTCATCTTCTAGGAGAAATTCCCACACAACAGATACAATGTCGACTGCTTCAGTACATAGTTTCTCACCTTCCTTAATTATGTCAATAGCCTCAGATGTTGTTTTCCTATGCTCTTGTAGGACCTCAGGGCGTGTTCTTGGTATTTTTTGTGCTTTAAGCTCTTCCACCTGTTTTCTTAGGTCCACTGCAATTTTAGATAGTCGGGATACCTTTCCGGTTGTATCTATTTTTGGTTGGTCTTCTTCTGTGTGGAAATATGCAACTGTGTTGCTTATGGCTTCATCCATTGCAAGCCTGCTTTCTTCGTGCACCTTAATTTCATGCTCCTTCTCCCTAAGAAGGTCCTTGCGCTCTTTTTCCTTCCTTGTTTCTTTTTAGCCTGATAAGCAAGAGAATTTTGTAGATTTTGATTTCCATCACGACTGCATGTTGAATAGCATATACTTCGGTCATTGCTAGCTTGGAAAAATCAATAGTCAGTGTCCCCAATTCATGGGATACATCATCAAATGCTTTCCCACATGTTTCCAATGCTTGCGCTTGGATCCCTATCTTGAGAGACAACAACAGCAGTGGTGTTTCTAATTTATCATAGGGATCAACACCATATGTCTCATCTTAGACTGTGCTCTTTAGCTCATTAATTTCCTCAGTGATCTTATTGACATGGTCTGTGATTTTGTTGGTTAGTCGCACATGTTGCTTACCTATTCCCTTAAAACTAGTCTTTTCTAATTCTGTAACTGCATCTAAAAGTAGTCTAATGTCTTCTCTAGCTAAGTTAATTATATTAGTCATTTTATTGGCTTTATGCTTCTTGTGTTACAGCTCTTGCTTCTCTTTTTACTGTTCTCTTCTTTGGTTCTACACATCCTCATCAATCAGTGTGTCTTTTGAATCATCTTGATTAGAGTTCTCATCACTTTGGTTGTTTTCTTCATCTGAACCCAGCAACTAGTTGTCTTGCTCATCTCCCCTGCCATTGCCTTGGTCATTTCCCTGGACCATATCTTCGTCAACAGGAACGCACCATTCTTTAGGCTAGTCCTAGATGACCGCTTCCACATCCTCATCGATAATCATGAAATGTGTCGACTGGGCTTGGTTCTCCTAGTCCTACTGCGACTACAGGATGATATTGTGGACATTAGTGTGGAAGTTAATGAAATGTGAATACCTTTGGAATGTCACAGTGTGCAGTCTATTATTATGTCACAATACTTATTTTAACGCATCAACATGCAGAAAGAACTCTATGTTATTGTCCTTCTGTCGGATTTTGTCTTCCTTGTCTTCCCACAGGTTCTAATATTTTGTGTCATGACAGAGTACTGGGACATCTAGTGGCTGGTAGCCCGATGGGTCTGACCAAACTACAAAAGAAATCAACATCAGCAACCAGGGTTAGTGTAATTTTCCTTACTTTATTCCTGCACTTGCACTGCATCATCTAGCAGCTCATTCAGTAAATATTGTGATCAATTGAACAACACTCCTTCTGCACATTGTTTCACTAATTCCACTATCCCGACAGTGCATTTAGTGGGCTGCATCTTGTGTAGCAGTTTGCAAGATAATATTTTCGCAGAAAACCTCTAGTGTATTGTCAGTTACAGAGGAAATGAGGAATCCTCTATTTGCACGGACAAGCTCATATTTGTCCCTCATCTTTGTCGCATCCATGTTCACATGTATATATGGTGCAGGGTCAATTCCTTGATGCGGGAGACCCATTATCGATGAAATGAGCTCAACATCGACAAAATATGGTCTGTTGACCCATAAATAGCCTCCATGGAAGTAGACCCGGAGTTTTCACACATATGTGATCACTTGTTTACTTCGACCAAAATGCGGCATGAGTAGTAAATTAATTAGGCTACATGTTCTATACCTCGATCCCACTCCATTGGGACTGCAAGTTGTGGCACAAGCGGTACGGTTGGAAGAGTGACCATGTAAATGTTTCTTTCCAGGTCCTCCTATTTGTGGTTATCATTATCTTCAAATTGTAGCCGCACCAACTTCAAAATGATGTTCATTAACATTGGCACTCTAGCAAGGATCTAGGATGCAACCAAGGAGGAGCGCACTCATGTTGGGAGCTTCACTTCAGGTGGATTTGGTCTCCTTGGTCGAACATATGGTGGTAGTAGGTTCCGCTCCTCTATAGTGGCATTCATTTCTTTTCATGGTAGCGGAACTGGTGTATCCATGGTGGACTTTAGTTTCTTCATAAAATTTGCTTCCCTTACCCAAAGCCCTGATGTGCCTCGAAGGTATTCACTTGACACAAATGGTCGCAAACCTACAACTAGTGCATTAACTAGTGGATTCTGAGCTGGTGCCAAAGCGATCGTGGGAACAGTCTGGGGAGTTAGTTTACACCATTGTTTCTAGTTCTTTCTATACTTATTGTTGTGATTTTTATGATGTAATCTCTTCAACTATTGGGCAATTTTATGCTCACGTAACGTCAGATTATTCGATGGTGCTGGAAACTGAAATTACCATCGGCTTCGGCTCTCACAGTTGTAGACTCTGGTTCTCTGTTCTTCTCTCTCGCAAGTAAAGTGATTCTTTGATGATGAAGACACATATTTATAGGAATGTGCTTGTCCTACATGTGATCATTTGATGGCAGAGTGACATATTGTTGATCACATGGGCTTCCCTTTCGACCTGTTTCAGAATTAACTCGCACGCTTGAGCGCTGACTTGTACCTGTCAGGATAGTTATGGCAAGGCTGGCGAATGGGACCAAAAAGAATGATTCCACTTTCCTCAGACTTATCGAATTAATGATGCTTCACTGTCATAACCACCTAAATATTTCTGGGTATTTGTGCTATAATGGCATCTAGCTTTCATTCCCACTATTATTGCGATTTGGATACTCCTGTCGGAGACGTGCGACATAGCAGTTTCCTTTTTCTCTTTTTTTTCTAACTTTCTTTCTTACCCAGTCATGTCACAGCCATCATGGTAAGGGTTTAGGTGGCTTCCATTTATCATTCATGTGACTGGTGTTCCATCGAGCTTATGTAACTTTACTGCATCGGCCTCAGTGATGTGTGTGATCACATATGGCCCTAGCCAATACATCTTCAATTTACCTGGATGATTAAAAAATTTGTTGTCATACAGCAAAACAAGTCTTATGACTTTGAAATGCTTAGTTTTAATATGTCGATCATGCCATGCATTTTTTCTTTTATTTTCTGTGTTTTGATGAAATCCTGCGATGAAGCGTTCTTCCTCCATTTGAATGAGCTGTGATAGTCTCTGCTCGACAGCATCTACGTCGTTCATTTCTGTTAGTGCAACAATTTAGGCTCAGAACACTATATTCCATTGGCACAACAACTTATTTTCCATACACAAGTCTAAATGGATTGTGTCATGTTACTCTCTTGTAAGTTGTGTTGTATGCCCATAGCACAGCTAAAACTTTTTGATCCCAATCATCTCTGCGTGCATTGCATACTGTGGTTAATGCATTTTCCAGAATCTTGTTGAATTCTTCAACCATTCCATTTTCCTGAGTATGATATGGTGTCATCTGCTTATGTTGAATCGAGAATTATACAGTAAGCTCATCAATCAACTTGTTACCAAAATGCATACCTTGATCACTTACAAGGATTTTTGGGCAGCCAAATATGTTCACCACATTATCAAATAAAAGCTTTGCCATAGTTGCAGTAGTACAATATTTAATAGGTGTGGCTTCATCCTATCTGGTTAAGTAGTCTGTCGTTTTGATAATATAGTGCGTGCCAGTCCTTTTCCCTAGTGGACTGATTGGTCCAACAATGTCAACGGCCCACTTATCAAATGCTTGAAGGGTTATTTGTGGTGCTAGCAACATCTCGTCATGTCTCGACGGTTTTCCTGTTTACTGGTAGACATCACAGCTTTGAAAAAATATCTTAGTCTCCATATGTATGGTTGGTCACCATAATCCAACTTGCAATATCTTACGCATGGTTTCCTTTCCAATGCAGTGTCCTCTTGTGATACCAGCATGTGCTTACCTCATTATCCAATGTCTCTCATGGTTGAAAACACATCAATGCAATATTTCATCACGTCCCATCTTGTATAGATTTCCCACAGTCAACGTAAATACAACGGCTTTAACAACCAACTGTTTCTTCTGCGCAGTGGTGAACCCTTCAGGCACATAAACTGTACTCAAGAGGTGAATGATAGCCTCAAACTTTTTATCAACCATGGTGACCACGAATAATTGTGCATTGGGAAATTTATCCTCCAGGATGTTTGGTTATTCACCACTTTATATTCTCGACAAATGATCAGGCCCCACATTTAGTCGAACAGGTTTAATAATGACTTCAAAATAAAATTCTTGAAACAAGAGATCCATCAACAAATCTTCACCCCCAACATTGTCTTGTTGACTAGGTATTTTGATGCTGAATGATCAGTGTACATTTTAAAATGTCCACCCAACAAATAGTGTCAGAACTTCTACAATGCATATACCATGGTGATTCCCTCTCTTTCTGTCATAGTGTAGTTTTTCTCTGTTGCCAATAGTTTTCTACTAGAAAAATAAATAGGGTGATCAATGGTGCCCTCACCTGGTTGCATCAGAACTATGCTGAACGCGATAGACAAAGAATTGACATGAACATGGAACTGCTTCTTCCAGTCCATAAATACCAATATTGGCGAGGTGGCCATCTTTCTCTTTAACTTGTCTAAATTTTCATAACAAGATTCTTCCCACTGGAAATTTGAATATTTATTCAATAGTTTCTCCATAGGTGCAGTTACCTCTGTATATCCTCTAATAAATTTTCTATCATAGCCTGTGTTTCCTAGCACTAATCTGAGTTGAGTGATTAATGTAGGTGGTCGCAAGTCGAGGATAATCACAACTTTCATTGGGTCAACCAAAATTCCGTCATGACACACAACATGTCCTAACAATACACCAAATGGCGTGCAAAAAATACATTTCTTTGAATTAAGCGTGATCTGATACTAGTGACAATGCTCCAGCATCATGCACAGACTCTCAATATGGTCTCTTACTAGACGAAACTCAGTCCAGTAATCAAAGTAGACTCAAGAAATTTATGTATGAAATATTTAAAAGCATAAACTACTATTCGTGAAAAAACAACATGAGAATTCTTGAGTCCAAAGGGCATTACCATATACTAATAGCAGCCCCATTCTATGATGAAGGTCCTTTTGTGTCGATCCTCCTTCACTATTCTAAATGAATACATCTCATATCCTCCGATGATTTCAATGACTTCATGTATGAATGGTGTCGGGAATGGATTGTGCAAGCATGCATCGTTAGGTTTCCTCAAGTCGACACAGATTCTGACTTCACATATTGTCTTCTTATCCTAAATCATGATAAGACTAATACAAGGACTTCAAGGACTTCATTTGTGAATGGTGTCCAGAATGGATCATGCAAGCATGCATCATTAGGTTTCCTCAGGTCAACACGGATTCTAACTTCACATATTGTCTTCTTATCCTAAATAATGATAAGACTAATACATTCTGATTCTTTGACTGGTTCAATGATTCTTGCATTGAGCATGCAGTCCAATTCAACTTTCACATTTTCTTTGTACCTCAGATTCAACCTATAAGGTCGTTGCTTAACTAGTTTTGCATTTGGTTTCAGTGGTATTTTCATCTCCCACAAATCTCCTATTATTCCCTTCATCTCTGAGAATTTGGTAGGGAACAGATCCTAAAATTCATGCAACAAGTCTGTACTCTTTGCTACTATTTCATCATTCCAATAATCTCCTATATTGGTGAACTTTGGGTTTTTCGATGAACCAATGTTAACTTTCTTAATTTTTAGCGGCTTGAGGAACTGTTTGCTCTAAATACCACTTCCCTCCACCTCGAGCATACCCTCTTATTATGGTATGTTAAGTTTGGTAGGATCATCATCTGGTTCTATGGTCATATTGTAACAAGCCATCCATTGTTGGATGGTTGCAGTGCACTTGTGGAAATTCGCCACTTTGATAAGGATTTCGGAAATTTTTTTCTCCTTTATCATTTGAAGCATAGCATCGACTGTCAGCTGCTCATCAACAAATGAAAAGGTGTGCGTGAATTGTTTAACCACCTCATCCCAATCCTGAGTTCCTTGTCGCAAATCCATGCATGTATACTAGCTCATGGGTGTCATTTCCAATGTGCTTATGAAATGATGGACCTATTCTTGTTGTAGGTATTCTGCAAACATCGTGTGACACCGATTGAGGTGTTTGACCGGGTTGGATAACCCTGTGTACTTCTAATCCAAAACTATGACTTCTTTGTCAAACCTAACTTCCAACAATATTTTGCATTTTGGCCTTTCGTATATGGATTTCTTATGCGTACCCCACCATCTGGAAGGAGTAACTTTCAACACATATTCTAACGCAGACAAGCGCTGTGGTTTTGTCACCAGTCCTTCAAAATCACTTAGAAAGATCACCATATTAGAAAATATCTCATATGCGGGTAACTCCCTTGACTGATTCTCCTCTCGTCGCTCAAACCTGGTAACTCTGGCGCATCTCCTCATAGAGACTTCATGCAGTCTATTTTTCCAATTCTCCAATGCCTCTCCTAAATTGGATGTGCATGAGCTAGTACTCTTCCACCTCAGTTTCCCATCCACTGTAGGATTTATATAATTGTCTTTCAGGGTAGTGGCATTATAGATATGGTCCAGATAATCACCCTATCCTTCACTACAGACTGGTTTGACATATCTTTGTCCCTTCAGTGGATCAATGGGTGACACTACCCTCACCTCATCATCCTCGAATAAGATGATTCTTTTCTTAAAATTTATGATGGTCTGATTGTTTATTGCCCAATATATCCCCAGAAGCGCGGTATATGGGTTTGTGTCATCAACAATGTTGATAACTTCAAAATCTTTAAATGTGTGCAACCTCTCAATGTCGACAGGAACTTTAATTAACCTACCAATCGGTAGGACCTTCGCATGATTTGCAAGCCTCAACTGGACAGGGGACCAGTCCAAGCGTGGCTTACCCATGCTTTCCCAAGTTTGTCATGTCAAAATGTTGACATCTGACCCCAGATCTAGGAAAATATAATCCATGTCATAGTCTCTAATCTGTGCAATCATTATTAACTTGCAGCCAGTTTTTAATTTATTTTTGACATGGTCAACTCTTTTTTTGGGTGGCAATGATGTTTCTTCTATAAGCGCTTGTAATTCTATGACAACATCTTTATCATGGATTAGCGCTAAGCAACTTGACAGAAATGATTTGAGCCTACTAACCTTGTTTGGAATTTTCTTCTAGAATATATGTTGGAAATGTTCAAGCATCTCCTTGACTTCGGCTGAGGTCGACGGATGTTCTGGATCTACAAACTCCAGTCGCACGTCCAAAAATACTTGCTTCTATTTTTGAATGTTGAATGGTACCTTATTTTACATCGCGGGTCGCACCTGTGGTATATTCTGATCAGCTCCAGTAGCAGCACCTCCTCATGTTACGATAGAAATACTTGTTTCTCTCATCTCAACAACAATCATTTGAACATACAAGTTAGGATTTGGATTTGGATTCTACGCAAGGTTAGGAATTTTGACGGTCTGAGCTTGCCACTTTGAAATCAACTGGGGACATTGTTCCACGTTATGGTCCTGCACTTTGCAATATGAACATGTCTTTGCAGGATCCTAGAAATATCTAGCATAATGTCTCGGCTGCCCACAATTATAGCATACAACTTGACCTCTTCCTCTGCCAAATCCTCCTCCTCATCTACCTATGAATTTTCCACCCCCACTACCCTGAGGGTGTGGTTGTTGCGATGGGTACTGATTCTATGGGTATTAAGGTAGATACTGATTTTGATACTGATTTATTGGGAAATGAATAGGCCGGTACTACCCTTATGCCTGTTTATCCTGAGCCTACCCGTCATTCTTCATTAAGTAGGTATCTACCGTCTTCTCCTTCAAGAGTTTATATGCTCTGCAATCTTTATCATCGTGGCCTACGGACTTACAAGATTTATAAACCTTACCTCTAGGGATGCTCCTGGTGTGGTGTAGCGATGTTCTTATTTTGGTGTCTCTGCAAATTGTTTGGATTCTTTTGCTCCTTTAGAAATTGGGATATAATCTTCCTCTTCGTCGCAATACCCTTCATATAGCCACAACTCAACTTCATACTCACTTTCTTCGAGAAGACTAGGAGCCTGTCTTCCTCCTGTTGTTTTTCTTCTCTTGCCTAACCGAAATCTCCTTCCACTTCTTAAAAATACCACTTCTAGTTCAACTTCTATATTTCCTGGGAACATCTCAGCTCACCATTTCCCATTTTCTTTGCAGGTTGTCTATGACATATCCCTTCTTCTGGGTATATGACTCAACTTCTCAACTACAAAATGACCTTCTCATAGACAAGCATATTTATCCATGTATTTATAGATAACAAGTACCTCCTTCAAGGTCCTTGGAAAAAACTTCTTTCAGCATCACTATATGAGTTTATTGTCTCAGTTGCAAACTCAGTAGTATATCCTTGCAAAATACTGTCGACCCAAAATTCATAGCTCTAGATATGGGGTTACTTACACTGGTTAACTTGTGGATTAGCTGAGCACTCCACTCGACGACTTCTCTTCTCTAAAATTTTGTCGGTCGAGTCGCCAATCTCAACAACCACTCATGCAACACAATAGGAAACTCTCCAAAGAAGATTTCGTGAATATTTGTGTACATATATTGGTCCAACCAGTTTTTTGGGCTCAGCTGCAATATTCCACTCTCTTCTTGTGCAAATGCTAATGTTTTAGCCTCCATCCAATCCTTGATTTCCTTCTTTGTTCGATGCCACAACATTTCCCTCGACTCAATTGATTAAGGGTCCCAGCAACATAACCATTTGTTGGATAGTTTTCCTCGCTCTCACAACCCAGGTTCAATAGACCCACAAAACCAACAAAACACCCAAAGATATAGGCTCGACAGATCAAGCTCAGTTTGTAACACCTGCAATGCAGGCACAGTCTCACTCGAGATATCTTAATGTGTAACTTCCAAAACCATGTTTCCATAGTCAGCAAGGGATTACAATCCCCTTGCGGACAACCAAGGTTCTCGATAGAGTCGAAACATTGAATTCTCTTTCCTAACTCAACAATGTGACACAACCAACGTGCGACACAATATTTCCCTTAACAACTTAACAACTAGCGCAACTGTGTGACACAGATAATTTATGAAGAATAAAGGACAATGGCGCAACTGTATTAAAACTTAACAGTAAATGAGCATGAAATAATACACAATGCTTTGACGATGCTTTAATCATTCATTCATTCAACTACTTTTATCAATAGCTCTAGATATGGGGTTACTTACACTAGTTAACTCATGGATCAACTGAGCACTCCACTCGATGGCTTCTCTTCTCTGAAATTTTGTTTCTCGAGTCACCAATCTCAACAACCACTCATGCAACATAATAGGGTGACTCTCCAAAGAATATTTCGTGAAAATCTGTGTACAGATATTGGTCCAACTAGTTTTTTGGGCTTAGCCATGATCTTACACTCTCTTCTTGTGCAAATGCTAACGTTTTAGCCTCCATCCAATCCTTGATTTCCTTCTTTGTCAGATGCCACAACATTTCTCTCAACTAAATTAATCAAGGGTCCCGAAAACATAACCATTTGTTGGCTAGTTTTCCTCGCTCTCGCAACCCAGGTTCAACAAACCCACAAAACCAACAAAACACCCAAAGATATAGGCCCAACAGAGCAAGCTGATTCTAAAACACCCATGACGGAGGCACAGTCTCTCCCAAGATATCTTAATGTGTAACTTCCAGAACCATGTTTCTGTAGCTAACGAGGGATTACAGTCCCCTGGTGCACAGCCAATATGCTCGACAAATTCAAAAGGTTTAATTATATTTACTAACTCAAGAGTGTGACACAACCAACATGTGACACAGTCTTTCCCTTATCAACTTAACAACTAGTGCAACTGTGCGATGCAGATGATTTCTTAAGAATAAAGGACAATGGCGCAACTGTATTAAAACTTAACAATAAATGAGCATGAAATAATACACAATGCTTTGATGATGCTTTAGTCATTCATTCATTCAACTAATTTTATCAATAGCTCTAGATATGGGGTTACTTACAATGTTTAACTCGCATATCAGATGAGCACTCCACTCGACGGCTTCTCTTCTCTGAAATTTTGTCTGTCGAGTCACCAATCTTGACAACCACTCATGAAACACAATAGGAAACTCTCCAAAGAATATTTCATGAATATCTATGTACAGATATTGTTCCAACTAGTTTTTTGGGCTCAGCCGTGATCTTCCACTCTCTTCTTATGCAAATGCTAACGTTTTATTCTCCATCCAATCCTTGATTTCCTTCTTTGTCAGATGCCACAACATTTCCCTCGACTCAATTAATTAAGGGTCCCAACAATGAAACCATTTGTTGGCTAGTTTTCCTCGCTCTCACAACCCAGGTTCAACAGACCCACAAAACCAACAAAACACCCAAAGATATAGGCCCGACATAGCAAGCTCAGTCTACAACACCCGTGATGCAGGCACAGTCTCACCCAAGATATATTAATGTGTAACTTCCAAAGCCATGGTTTTGCAATCAGTGAGGGATTACAGTCCCCTGGTGCACAACCAAGGTGCTCGATAGAGTTGAAAGGTTGAATTTTCTTTACTAACTCAATAGTGTGACACAGCCAATGTTTGACACAATCTTTCCCTTAACAACTTAACAACTAGCGCAATTGTGTGATGCAGATGATTTCTTAAGAATAAAGGACAATGGCGCAACTGTGTTAAAAATTATTAGTAAATGAGCATGAAATAATACACAATGCTTTGAAGACGCTTTAGTCATTCATTCATTCAACTACTTTTATCAATACTGCAACATCCACTTAAGAAATAAACATAAACAATACAAAATAACCCACAAATATTCAACAAGCACATTCATTTGACACAAGATGTAACGTGGAAACCCATCGGGTAAAAACCACAAAGGTGCTCTTCATCTGGCATGAGAAATATATGGCACCTTTCAGTCTGCGACTTGAATGCAAACTGTTTGAGATATATCTTTTTGGCTTAGACTCTTTCTTGCTCTCATGCTCTCTGGTCTTATTATGCTTTCTTCTACTCCTACAAATACACACACAACCTAGATCGACTCTTCTCTCTACTATCTACGCACACAGCTATAGATCCACGGCTCAACAGCCTTCTACCACTATCAAACTTCTCTCCGATTCCTTCAAGTATTTTCTAACTCTTCTAGCTTCTAACAAGCAACCCTTATACAAAATGGGTTCCTCCTATTTACACATTCTACAAGACCGCGCAGGGTCGACTACGTACAACACATTTATTACAGTCATAAATAGCCACAAAAACGTCTTTTATTACATTTATTACAGGCCATAACTAGCCGCAAAAATGTCCTTCAGTCTTTTGCTGACTCGAGCACCTATGGTCTTTCTGACCTGTTGCTTTCTATCCTTTACTCTTCTACCTACCCATAGATTCTATTTTCCTTCATTGCATTGCTCCTTCATCACACGCCTATTTTTACTTCCTTCGCCTGCACTTTTATTTATTCCTTGTGCTCTTTCCAAGCCCAACAATAGACTAACTCAAGTACTTATTGAATTCAAAGGCTTGAGGACATATGCAGACTTCAAAGTAATAAACATTGTCGATGACACCAATCCTTATCCTGCAATTTTAGGAATTGACTAGGTGATAGACATCCAAACCATTATTAATTTTAAGAAAAAAATCTTATCATTTGAAGATTTTGAAAAAAGCATCATCGTGCCAATCAATATGCTCAAAGGGAGGAGATATGTGGAGCCAATCAATAGAGAATACCAATGCGATTACTTGTATTAGTTGTATAATGTCATATCTTCAATGGAATATTATATAAATACAACAGCAGATGGGAAGCTGAGTTGGTGGAGTATAAGCTCTTGCACGCTCGATTCAGGTGATGCCCTAGAAATTGGCAGAATAGACTACATGAGGTCTCCATGAGAATATGAGAAAGAATCATCGTATTTGTGTGACGTGTAGGAGCTGAGGAAAGTTAGCTTCCTAACTATGAAGGATTACCCAACCTTGTGTCTTTTATGATGTAGTTTAAAGAAAAAGTTATGGAATCACAGTGAATGCCCACTTTGGACTTTGTGCTAAAAGCTACACCCACTAGATGGTGGGGTACACATAAACAATCTATCTACGAATGATCACAATGTATAAGATTAATGGAAATTATATTTGGAGAAGAGAATAGTTACATTGGTCATAAATATACAGGATTGATAAATCCTGCTGAGCATATTGAGCATTATCACATGACATGGCAAGAATATCCGCGACAATAATGGGTTCACCGGTTTGTACACACTTTGGAGATGATATCAAGAAACTGGTATACATCAGTAGAGCTACGAAGAGAAAATGTTTAATGGGAATAATTAGCAATGAGATTCACCCATACATTTGATTTCACAAGTGAACATCCAATAGCTTATTGTGCACTACAAATAATGAAGGAAAAGGTATTCGAATAAATCTCAGTCGCAGCCACCAACTACCATCAATATAGCACAACATTCCACCATTGGATGGAGTGTTACAATGTTACAGGAGAATCAGATTATGATGATCTACTTGATATAAACATATCGGAGTCAGAAGGTATGTGTGCGGTGGAAGGAGATGTTATTTCTAGTGACCAGTTCCTCAACCCACACAAGGTTAAGAAAATAAATATTGGCTCATCTAAGAATCCAAAATTTTCCAATATTAGGGATTATTGGAATGAAGAGAGTGTGGGGAATATCACTGATTTATTGCATGAATTCTAGGATCTATGTAAGGGAAGGGAAATGCAAGGAAGTGCGACTAGAAGTGTAAGGGGAGGGAAATGAAAGTCGCAAGGAATGTGACTTGAGATTTGAAACTATAAAAAAAACAAATGATGTGATATTAGTAAGATAATAGAGACACTCGTGTGAAGGATTTGGTGACAAAAATGGTTTTTAGTCATTAAAAATTGTAGATAATAAGACAGCTTGGTGGTCACTTCAGGTATAACTACAAAACGTCATACCAAAAAGGGGACAGCTCGGTTGGCAGCATCCATATGATGACCCAGAGAGCTGACCCATGTGATGATTGTGTTGTAATTATTCCACTTAGTGACTATGCATGTGAAGAATTGACAGGCTGAGTACCTACGTAATTCATCTAGTTTCCTTTTCTTTTAAATTCAAGACTGGTATAATGCAATATTGAGTTGTTTCCTACAACACCAAGAGACGAAGTAAACTTGTCTAAGCAGTATGATTACTATGAACTAATTTTAGCACCAGTTCCCTTAGGGATTCCGCGATGGAAGCTATAGCACCTTTTATGGTTGAAGAAAGTGTTGTCAGATATGTTCTACTGCAAGTAGGGAAGCGATTGGAAACTGAGCTAATTCCAGTCCTATTGTACTATCGACATGGACCATCTTTACAGGGTTGGAAATAAGGAAGTATTATGGTTCTCACAAAATTAATACCATCTCAGCAGTGTTGAGAAATAATAAGGAAGAAGCGGTTAAAATTTGAGGGATGTGACAAGAAGAGATGTGACAAAAGAACAATACAAGAAGGCATGCAAAACGACATAACAGTTGGAAAATGATAGTAAGACAAAATGGCTAGAAAGGAACATTCCATAAATATCATGGGTACGAGTTCAATTAGAACTGATAAAAGCCACACGTATGGAGATATTCATGTAATTCAGGCCGTTAATTCCTATTATTAGGTGTCACCAGACACCAAGACAACATGTTGGCTAGGTATAGGAATTCGAATGAGAAAGTGACAGTTAAGGATTCTGTAACGAGTTTGTAACAAATTTGTAAATGTGTCTATAAAGAGAAGAACCCAATATGTATGCAGGTTAGACTCTCGGTAGAATCTTGTAAGAATCTGGTTAGCTTTTGGAATATTAGTTCCTGATTGTTTGTAGTAGTCTATGATTTTTGTCTGTTAAATGTAGATGAATGCATGTTGAGTTGAAGAATCTGCAGATGAGTGCGCAGAAGTGTAGGAGAGGTTGAGTCGATACAAGCTGTGTGTGGATCAATAGTAGAGTTGAGTAGGAAGAGAGAAGAGGAGAAGATCAGAGAGAATGAGAAGAGGAAAGAGTCTATAAATTAGAATAAGAATATAAAGAGAAGATTCTATAGCTTAGTGCATAGACGAAAGGTGCATATATTTCTCATGCCAGATGAAAAGCACCTCATGGGTTTTTCCCATATGGGTTTCCATGTAAATTTTGTGTATTTGTGTGAATTATTGAATGTGTTGAGTTATTTGTATAATTGTTATAGTGAATGAATGTTTATAAGTTCCTCATGAATGAATGAATTCATATTAGTTGTGTTGTTATCAGTAAAATACATTTATGTTTCACTTGGGATGGTGTTAGAAATGTTGCATAGGGATAAGCTAAGTTAATATCTAACTGTTTATAGTAAGTAGAGGTAATCCACCCTTTGGATTCGTTGGGAACCTTGGCATGCAACTGAGGTACTATAAATCCCCCATGCAAATATGAAAACATGGTTCTGGCAGTTACCCAATAAAGAATGAGATATATCTTAGGTGAGACTACATCTGTGTTGCAGGTGCTACCGACTGGTATTTTCTATGATGGGCTAATATCTTGGGATTTGTTGCACCAAAAAAAGGGACTAAACCTGGGTAGGGATCTGAAGAGGAGGGACATATAGAGAAAGGGAAACACAACATCAGTATGTGAATATTGATACACATTCATCATCTGGAACATCAATGTATTAATATTGGATCATCGTCTACAACATCCGTAGGCGAATACTCGAACATCATCATCATCATCAGTATATAAATACTAGGTCATCATCTGCAAAATCAGTATGTAAATACTGAATTATCATATACCACATTAGTATGTAAGTACTGAATCATCATCTACAACATCAGTATGTAAATACTTAACCATCATTTGCAACATCAATATGTAAATACAACAAGAACATAATTATCATGTTAGTTATAAATAAACATCATCAATATGTGTGATTTCACCATCTTCATCATCAACATAGGGATGCTGGAACATCATCATAATCATCAACATAAAAATGTTGAAACAACATCATCATCATCATCAGTATAGAAATACTGAAACAACAACATCATCATCAATATAGAAATACTAAAACAACATCATCATCATCAATATAGAAATGTTGAAACAACATCATCATCATCATCAACATAAAAATGTTGAAACAATGTCATCATCATCAGTATAGAAATACTGAAACAACATCATCCTCATAAACATAACAACAACCTCAGTATGTAAATATTAAACCTGCCACAACAACATCAGTAGCAAAATACTGAAGCGGCCATAACAACATCAGTATGAAAATATTGAACTTGACACAACAACATCAGTATGAAAATACTGAACATTAGTATGAAAATATTGAACCTACCATAGCAAACATCAGTATGGAAATACTAAACCTAACACAACAACGTCGGTATGAAAATACTACACATCAGTATGAAAACACTGAAACCACCTCTTTCCCACTAGCCATCTTGGAGCAACGCATCAGTGGGTGCTCTGGTAGATCCATCCATGCATTTTTTCTAACTTACTAACTCTTTCAGGCTGACAATCCTAGTCAGATAGATGAATCTTCCTGGGGACCAAACAAGGCTTCTATGGCTTACTAACCCTTTCAGGCCAAACAATCCTAGCTAGACATACTAATCCC
The DNA here is from genome assembly GCA_001517045.1 of Pseudotsuga menziesii. Classification (NCBI taxonomy): domain Eukaryota; kingdom Viridiplantae; phylum Streptophyta; class Pinopsida; order Pinales; family Pinaceae; genus Pseudotsuga; species Pseudotsuga menziesii. The sequence goes on along the minus strand of LPNX010655739.1, from coordinate 151,749 downwards.
CCTAACCCTTTCTGACTTGTCAAAATTCCTTATCTGACTTACTAACCCTTTTCGGCCAACAATCCTATTCAGACATACCCTACCCTAGACTGGGTTGCCACACCACTACAACAGAAAGTCCTTCTACCATCTTCTTCACTCCCTGTTTCAAGGGAATTCCTTTCATACTACGCCAAGCTTGTATCAAAAGTATTCAAACTTTACATGAGATTGAGGCTTATCCAACACATATTCCCCTTATTTCTCTATAGGAACATACTTGAACTTTACAAATCCCTTTTGTACCATATCCCGGATGTAATGATATCTAATTGCAATGTGTTTCAACTTATCATGAAACAAAGGGTTTTCTATCACCTTAATACAACTCTGATTATCGCAATGGATATCAGTCACATCTACTTCTGCATCAAATAATCCTATCAACATCCTGTGAATTCATATTGCTTCACTATAAGCTAAACATGTTGCAATGTATTCAGCTTTTGCCATGCTATGTGCAATACTAGATTGCTTTCTATTGAACCATGAGATCATGCCTGATCCCAAACTAAAACAACATCCTCAAGTGCTCTTTTTATCTTCAGCACTTCCTGCCCAATCTGAATATGTAAATCCATGTAATATGATATCGCCATCTCATGCATATATGAGACCATAGTCCAAAGTCCCCTTTAGGTACCTCATCACATGTTTTGCTCCTACTAGGTGAATATGTCTGGGATTCACCATATACTGACTTAGATTCTTTACAACAAAACATATGTTTGGCCTTGTATTGGTTAAGTACATTAGAGAACTAATAATTTTTCTATATAGGGTGACATCTACTATCTCTGAGGATTCATCATTCAATAGCTTCAAATTTTTTTTCATCGGAGTAGTCATAGACTTGCAATCCATCATCCCAAATCTCTTAAGGATATTTACCGCATATTTTCCTTGGTTTAGGAAAATCTCGTCTATGTAATTCCATACTTAAAGACCTAGAAAGTAGTGCATCATTCAAAGGTATTTCATATCAAATTTCACTGTGATCTTCTTCTTGCATCCATTGATGGGCTTGTATTCACCTCTAAAAAATAGATTATCTACATACATTAGTAATATTATAATCCCATCATCCTCAACTTTATAGTAGAGGTTGGAATCTACTTTACTCTTGGTAAAGCCCAAACTCATCAGGAATCCATCAATTCTTCCACCATGCTCTAGGTTCTTTCTTCAACCCATACAATTCCTTCTTTAGTCTGCATACGTGACTTTTCTGATTATCTGTCTCAAAAACTTTGTGGTTTTTCGATATATACTTCTTCTTATATCAAACCATTTAGGAAGGTTGTCTTTACATCCATCTGATGTAACTTCCACTTAATTTTGGATGGAAAGGAAAGGATTATTCTAATTGAGGTGTACCCAGATACTGGTGCAAATGTATCCTCATAGTCAATTCCTTCCTTCTGGGAGAATCCATGAATTACGAATCTTGCCTTGTACTTCTCTATACTATCGTTTATTGAATGCTTTGTTTTGTAGATCCATTTTGAGGATACCACTGACTTATTATTTGGTCTTGGAACTATTTACCATACAACATTCTTTATAGTGGATTGGTATTCCTCGACCATGGAATCTACCTATTCCTTCTTCTTTATTGCTTATACAAAGCATGTAGGTTCTTTTTCAAAGAGATTTCTCATCAAAGCCACATAGCTACGGTATGGCTTTGTCTTCTTTCTTTCACTGATGGTTTCTTCTGGGACACCATGTCTTTCTACTTCTTCAATTACTTCTCGTGCCCAAGAAGACCTTATTTTACATGATATCATCTCACTAGGATATTATTCAGGTTTCTAAGGTTCTATTATGTCATGATCCTCAAGAATCTGTTCTTTCACCTCATTTCTGACTGGTTTAGACACTTCTGTAGCTCTGGGATTTTCATGCTTCTCTTTGTCTTCCTTGTCTTTCCTTGACTTTCTAAAAGTTGTATCTTTGTCCAAATTAACATCTTTGGTTAGCTCAATTTGACGATATCCTAGGATATAGATTCAGTAAGCTTTTGATTTCACACTATATCCTACAAACAATCCCTTCTTTCTTGAAGGGTCTATCTTTGATTTTTTCTCCTGGTAATGTGTATCTATACCGGACAACCAAATATTTTTAGGTGACTGAATTCAGTATTTTCTTCGGTAAAAATATCTTTTAGAGTCTTATTCCCAAGGATACTATCGGAGATTCTATTATGTACATATACTGCTATTATGGATGCTTCTTCCCACATTTATATAGGTAGATCTTGATCATGGATCATATATTTTATAGCTTCCATGATATATCTATTATTTATTTCTACCACATTGTTTTGTTGTGGATTATAGGGAATGATGAATGATAAGATCCCTCTTAATCCCATCTTCTTTGTAGTATTTGTTGAATTCACTTGATTTGAATTATCCTCCATTATATGATATTAAAGTCTTGATCCTCTTTTTAGAGAGGTTTTCCACAAGGGTCTTGAACTCTTTGAAATTTTCAAACACTTCATCCTTATTTTTCAAGAAATAGATCCAAGTTTTGCGGGAGTAGTCATCAATAAAGGAAGCATAGTAAACATACCCACTTAATGAAGTAGTTTGCATTGGTCTGCATACATACGAATGAATAATTTCTAAGATCCATTTTTCTTTGATTTCACTGTTAGGATAAGGGTTCTTATTATTCTTTCCTTATGCACATCCTTTGCACACCCCTTCATAATTTATCTGAATCTCTAGTAAACCTGTCACCACCTTGCTCACAATTGGTAATTCCTTGTAATGTACATGAGAAAGTCTTCTATGCCATAACTTGCATAGGCTTATGGTACTAGTCATTAAGGCTGAATATACATGCCCCTTTAAGTTGTAGAGTCCTCCTTCTTCAACTCCAATCACTACTGCATCATCTATAATATTTTTCTTTTGTCCACATGAGGACTTCTACATCTACAAAAGAAACTCTGAAACCTTTCTCATCTAATGCTAATATAGAAAGGAGATTCTTATTTCATCCTGGAACATACAATACATCCTTGATATCTATGGAATTTCTAGAGTACAACTTATAGGAGGCTTCTCCTATTCGTTTGATGGGATATTGATAATCATCTCCAAGCATTACTTTGTGTGGGGACTCCTTCTGTATAAGACAGGAGAGTGAGTCCTTGTATCTTGTCATGTGTTTGGAAGCACCACTATCTACTAGCCAAGTATCATTCTTGAGTGAGACTAAACCTGTGAGCGCAGAGATCAAAAAATATTCTTCACATGAATCTTCATCTTCTTTAGTTCTTTTCTCATCTTCTTGATCATTGTCTTCAGCAGCATGTTTCTAGAATCGTTTGTTCTTCTTCTTGAGTTGTTCTTCCCTCATGGGACAATTTATGGAGATGTGTCCCATCTTCTGACAAGTGAAGGATTCATAATTTGAGAATTCCTTCTTGGACTTCTTGTTCTTCTTAAACCCTTGAAATTTTCTGGGAGGATGGCCATAAATATTCCTCTTGTTCATACCTTTGGTATTGGCTGCCAAGGTTTGATCCTCATTTTCATTTAGCTTCTCTTCTATGGTTGTTATTATTTCTTATTCTTGAACATATTCTTCCCATAACTATCAGAACTTAGTAATATTTCTTTTGGAGTAGATTCCTCAAATAAAGGATTCCCAATCTCTTGGAATACCATTCAAGGTGGTCATTACCATTTATGTGCCTTCTACCATATCACAAATAGCTTCCAACTTCTCTGTGATTTGAGATACTCTTGTGAAGTATGATTGCATGGTTTCTGAATTCTAATCCTTTACACTTTTGAGTTAATTCCTCAAGGTCATCTTCCTATGAATATTTCTTCCTTCAAATAGGATGGATAGGGAATCAGCCATTTCCTTTGGTGTTCTCCTTGAAGATACTTGAGGAATCAAGTTTTCTTTAATGGAGTCAACTATGATCATCTTAGCCTTGATCATATCATTCTTATATTTGGCCTTATCTTCATCTCCTTCTGGTTCTACAACTTCCTCCTTTATAAATCCTTCTAGGTCATTCTATTATAGTATGAGCATGATATGATACTTCCATGCTCTAAATTTTTCAGAATTCTCAAGCTTCTCATTCAACTTGATATTTTTTTCATCTTCTAACAAAATTATAAATTCAAATGGAAATAGAAGGAGAAATACTTACTTGATGAATACTGCTTCTATTTTACCTTCTTTGGGATGACCTAGGGTTTGATGGATAAACCCTAATTTTCCAGTTGATATCACTAGTAGGGATGACTAATGGAAAATATGTTCCTTCCTAAGGTGAGATAGATGATATATTTCTTTTTCTAAGATTGATGTTGGAGTCTCAAGAAAACTGGGGCCCTAGTTCTTCCTGGAAGTAGTGTCTGGTCCAAAAATTAAACTTCTGGGAATTTAGTTATGTTTTCTAAAAAATATGCACCCTCCTAGGGAGATTTGAGTGATCCCTCTTTTCTATTTGATGTGTCGAGGGATTTGTTCGAAATAACAAACCCTAGCTGTATAGTGTCTCCTTTAAGGGAGGCTCTGATACCATGTTTATTTTTCTTAATTGCTTGGATGATATTCTAAAAAAATTTACAATAGTAGGGTCGCTGAAAGAACAACAAGCACAACAACACAAAGAACAAAAATATTTTCCTCAAGGAAACCACAATGGAGAAAACCCCGCAAAACTTCCTTAGTATAGAACTCAACTAGAACAGTGTAAAACCCAAAGACAACTTCCCCTCTTTTGTTCTGGTGCACTTATTCTTCTGGACTGCTTTCTACTAAACCATGAGATCATGCCTGATCTTAAATTAAAACAACATCCTGAAGTGATATTTCTATCTTCGACACTTCCTACCCAATTTGAATCTATAAATCCATGTAATATGATCTCTCCATTTGATGCATATATGAGATCATAGTCTAAAGTCCCCTTTGGGTACCTCATCACATGTTTTGTTCCTACTAGGTGAATATGTCTGGGATTCACCATATACTGACTTAGAGTGTTTATAGAAAAGCATATATTTGGCCTTGTATTGGTTAAGTACATTATATAACCAATAATTTGTCTGTATAGGGTGACATCTACTATCTCTGAGGAGTCATCATTTAATATCTTCAAATTTTTTGTCATCGGAGTAGTCATAGCCTTGCAATCCATTGTCCCAAATATCTTAAGGAACTCTACCACATATTTTCTTTGGTTTAGGAAAATATCGTCTAGGTACGGCCATAATTCAAGACCTAGAAAGTAGTGCATCATTCCAAGGTCTTTCATATCAAATTATGCAGCGAGCTTCTTCTTGCATTCATTGATGGGCTTGTATTCACCTCTAAAAAATAGATCATCTACATATAGTAGTAATATCATAAGCCCATCATCCTCAACTTTATAGTAGAGGTTGGAATCTACTTTACTCTTGGTAAATCCCAAAATCATCAAGAATCCATAAGTTCTTCCACCATGCTCTGGGTTGTTTCTTCAACCCATACAATTCCTTCTTTAGTCTGCATACATGAGTTTTCTGATTATCTGTCTCAAAACTTTGCGGTTGTTCGATATATACTTCTTCTTCTATCAAACCATTTAGGAAGGTTGTCTTTACATCCATCTAATGTAACTTCCACTTCATTTTGGATGGAAAGGAAAGGATGGTTCTAATTGAGGTGTACCTAGCTACTGGGGAAAATGTCTCCTCATAGTTGAGTCCTTCCTTCTGGTAGAATCTGCGAGCTATGAATCTTGCCTTGTACTTCTCTATACTATCGTCTGTTGAATTATTTGTTTCGTATATCCATTTTGTGGATACCATTGAATTTTTATTTGGTCTTGGTACTATTTCCCATACATCATTCTTTATAATGCATCGGTATTCCTTGAACATGGCATCTACTAATTCATTCGTCTGTATTGCTTCTTCAAATCCTGTAGGTTCTTTGTCAACGAGATTGGACATCAAATCCACATAAGCCTTCAATTATTTCTCATTCCCATCAAGCCTTCTTTTCTGTGAGATCATCTCACTAGGTGATTATTGAGGTTACTAAGTTTTTGTTATGTCATGATCCTCAAGCATCTATTCTTCCACCTCATTTCTGACTGGTTTATACACTTCTGTAGCTCTGGGAGTTTCATGCTTCTCTTTGTCTTCCTTGTATTTCCTTGACTTTCTAAAAGTTGTATCTTCATCAAAAGTAATATCTCTGCTTAGCTCAATTTGATGATATCCTAGGATATAGATTCGGTAATCTTTTCATTTCTCACTATATCCTATAAACAGTCCCTTCTTTCCTGAAGGGTCTAGCTTTAATATTTTCTCCTTTGGAATGTGTATGTATACCGAACAACCAAATATTCTTAGGTTATTGACTTCAGGATTTTCTCCAGTAAACATCTCTTTTGGAGTCTTATTCCCAAGGGTACTGTGTGAAATTATATTATGTGCATACATTGCTATTGTAGATGTTTCTTCCCACATGTAGATAGGTATATCTTGATCATGGATCATATATTTTAGAGCTTCCATGATAGATATATCCGTTCTTTCTGCCACGCCTTTTTGTTGTAGATTATAGGGAATGGTGAGCTCCCTCTTAATCCCAGCTTCTTTGCAATATTTGTTGAATTCACCTAATTTGAATTCTCCTCCGTTATATGATATTAAAGTCTTGATCCTCTTTTCAGAGACATTTTCCATAAGGGCCTTGAACTCTTTGAACTTTTCAAACACTTCATCCTTATTTTTCAATAAATAGATCCATGTTTTGGGGGAGTAGTCATCAATAAATGAAGCATAGTAAACATACCCGCTCAATGAAGTAGGTTGTATTGGCCCACATACATCCGAATGAATAATGTCTAAGATCCCTTTTGCTTTGATGTCACTGTTAGGATAAGGGTTCTTATTATTCTTTCCTTGTGCAAGTACTTTGCACACCCCTTCATAATTTATTTGAATATATGGTAAACCTATCACCACCTTGCTTACAATTGGTAATTCTTTGTAATGTACCTGAGCAAGTATTATATGCCATAGGTCACATGGGATTATGGTACTAGTCATTAAGTATGAATCTACATGCCCCTTTAATTTGTAGAGTCATCCTTCAAATCCAATCACTACTGCATCATCTGTAGTTTTTCCTTTTGACCACATGATGACTTCTTCATCTACAAAATAAAATTTGAAACCTTTCTTATCGAATTCTAATATAGAAAGGATATTCTTCTTTAGTTATGGAACATACAGTACATCCTTCATCTTCATGGACTTTCCAAAGTTCAACTTATAGGAGGCTTCTCCTATTCCTTTGATGGGATATTTATAATCATCTCCAAGCATAACTTGGTGTGGGGACTCCTTCTGTACAAGACAGGAGAGTGAGTCCTTATAACCTATCATGGGATTGGAGGCACCACTATCTACTAGATAAGTATCATTCCCAGGTGAGACTAAACTTGTGAGTGCAGAGATCAAAACATATTCTTCACATGAATCTTCATCTTCTTTAGTTCTTTCCTCATGTTCTTGATCATTGTATTCAATGGCATGTTCCTTGAATATTTTGTTCTTATTCTTGAGTTGTTCTTCCCTCGTGGGACAATTTATGGAGATGTGTCCAATCTTGTGACAAGTGAAGCATTCATAATTTGAGAAGTCCTTCTTGGAATTACTGGTCTTATTAAACCCTTGAACTTTTCTAGGAGGATGGTCATAAATCTTCTTCTTGTTCTTTCCTTTGGTATTCACTGCCAAGGATTGATCCTCATTTTCATTTAGCTTCTGGTCTATGGCTGCTATTATTTCTTCTTCTTGAACATATTCTTCCCATAACTGTCGGGACTTAGTAATATTTATTCTGGAGAATATTCCTCGAATAAAGGATTAGCAATCACTTGGAAGACCATTCAAGGTGGTCATTACAATTTCTACGTCTTCTACCATATCACCAATAGGTTCCAACTAATCCTTGATTTGAGATACTCTTGTGAAGTATGATTTCATGGTTTATGAATTCTAAGCCTTTACCCTTTTGAGTTGATTCCTCAAGGTCATATTCCTATTAATATTTCTTCCTTCAAATAGGATGGATAGGGAATCAGACATTTCCTTTGGTGTTCTCCTTGAAGATACTTGAGGATTCAAGTTTTCTTTAATGGATTCAACTATGATCCTCTTAGACTTGATCATATCCTTCTTGTATTTGGCCTTAGCTTCATCTCCTTCTGTTTTTGCAAATTCCTCCTTTATAAATCCTTCTAGATCATTCTCTTATAGTATGAGCATGATTTGATACTTCCATGCTCTCAATTTTTTAGCATTCTCAAGTTTCTCATTCAGCTTGGTAATTTTTGTCATCTTTTAACATAATGAGAACTTCAAATGTAAATATAAGGAGCAATAATTACTTGATGAATACTACTTATGGCTGACCTTCTTCGGGATGACCTAGGGTTTGATGGAGAAACCCTAATTTTCTAGTTGAGATCACTAGTAGGGATGAGTGATGGAAAAGATGTTCCTTCCTAAGGTGAGATAGAATGTATCTTAATTTTTTTATATTGATGATGGAGTCTTGGGAAAACTGGAGCCCTAGATCTTCCTGGAAGCAGTGTCTAGTCCAAAAATTAAACTTTTTGGAATTCAGTTTTGTTTTCTCAGAAAGATGCACCCTCCTAGGGAGAGTTTAGTGATCCCTCTTTTCTGGTTGATATGTTGAGGGATTTGTTCATAATAAAAAACCCTAGCTGTATAGTGTCTTCGTTCAGGGTGGCTCTGATACCATGTTAAGTTTTCTTAATTGCTTATATGATATTCTAAAACAATTTACAATAGTAGGATCACTGAAATAACAACAAGCACAAAAACATAAAGAACACAAACATTTTCCTTGAGGAAACGACAAGGGAGAAAACCCCGCAAAACTTGCTCAGTATAGAACTCAACCATAACAGTGTAAAACCCCAAGACAACTTCTCCTCTTTCTTTTTGGAACACTTATTCTTTTGGACTGCTTTCTACTGAACCATGAGATCATGCCTTATCCCAAACTAAAACAACATCCTAGAGTGTTACTATCTTTGGCACTTCCTGCCCAATATGAATCTGTAAATCCATGTAATATGATCTCTCCATCTGATGCATATATGAGACATAGTATAAAGTCACCTTTAGTTACCTCATCACATGTTTTTCTCCTACTAGGTGAATATGTCTAGGATTCACCGTATACTGAATTAGAGTGTTTACAACAAAAAATATATCTGGACTTGTATTGGATAAGTACATTAGAGAACCAATTTGTCTGTATAGGGTGACATCTACTATATTCAAGGAGTCATCATTCAATAGCTTCAAATTTGTTTTCATCGGAGTAGTCATAGTCTTGCAATCCATCATCCCAAATATCTTAAGGATCTCTACCTCATGTTTTCCATGGTTCAATAAAATCTCATCTAGGTCATACTTCAAGACCTAGAAAGTAGTGCATCATTCCAAGGTCTTTCATCTCAAATTCTGCAGCGAGTTTCTTCTTGCATTTGTTGATGGGCTTGTATTCACCTATACAAAATAGATCATCTACATATAGTAGAAATATCATAATCCCATCATCCTCAACTTTATAGTAGAGGTTGGAATCTATCTTACTCTTGGTAAAGCCCAATGTTGACACAGATCCATCAACAGAGGTTCACTCTCTATCGAAACCCTTAACACGACGATCTCCTTAAGTACTAGCCCAAACAGTTTTTACCCTATCCAGCAACACCTATGTAGAAGATGAGGTATCACCTGATATGTTCAAGGGAGAACTATCGGAACCAAGTTTTCGCAGTAATAATAAGGATTGTGCATCTACTTTCAAACTATAGCATCATTACTTAGTGGATCCAAGCATTGGTTCATACATCCATAGATTCATATTCTCATTCATCATATCACATCAACATACTCAGATCACAGCAGAAGTATCGATGCATAAACATATATACCAACATAACATCATTAAAAATAAGAAAGCATCACATCATTTAGAAATAAACATTATGATGTGGTATTCATCCACATCACATTGCAGGAAAACAGGAAAACATGAAGAAGTAAGAAGACACGGTTTTTCTCTCAAATCTTTTTCATGTCATATTAACTTTGCATCAAAACACAGGTTACCAAAATAGTTCCTCAATTCAGATCTCGCATCAAAGAAAGATCATAGATACTCAATGTTGATCCAAAGATAGACAAAAGGTCGATCTCAAGATACATTCATAAATTCAAGTTGATTTAACATTTATAATCCTATATCTATTTATAGACTTTCGCCTTTACATATGTGGTCCATTTAAGTCAACTTCCTAACTACTTGGACCAAAATCTACAAAGTATGACCACACTATACAAAACGTGACCAAACTTCCTTGCATGGAAACTTTGACTTTGCGCAACAACTTTGGCACTGCGCAACTAATTATCTCCAAAATTGCCTGCCAACAGGCCCCCAACACAAACTTGTGGCTCGTCGTCGAGCCACGTCATTTGGAAGTAGTGTACTTAGTCGTCTTCATATTGAAATCCTCATACTGCTGCTTTACTTATTCCACTTGACTCTTCAACCTTTTGCTGATGTCTACACAATCCACCACATCCTTCTTTAATGGATGGTCCACGATTGTAGCGATTGCTTCCTTCTTACTATCATGCACCATCTGAAGTGCATCTAATTCCTTAAGCACTAGTTGTGTGTCGATATCATGGAATTCATCCAATTGTGTTGTTCGATGCTCTTGCATTTCCCTTGCCTTGTTGAAGCACTGTTGCAGAGCCTTCAACTCTATTTATTTTGTTACCTGCATCACTGGATTCATTGTTTGAAGCGGTACCCTCAATGCAGCTAACTGACCTTAAACTTCCTGTAGTTGTTTGTTGAGTTTCTCCAACTGCTCGTCCTGGACCACACTTCCCCAAAATTGCATGGTGGCATTTGTAATGGACTTAGCTTCTTTTTCCTAGTCTTCAAGCTGCATCTATGCATCCTCGACGGAGATTTTGCATGCATCCACTACCTCTAGCGATGTACTAGAGCTCAACAGCACCTACAAAATCATGATGTCTTTCTTGAATCATGCAACAGTATGATCTAACTTCTGTGCTTTGGCTAGTGCATCCAAGTCCTCCTCCACAACTGGGACTTCTTGATAAGCATCAAAACTTCTTTTTCCAACTTATCCATGTCATCCCATAGTTGCGCCTTCTCAACAATGAGGCGATCCTGTGCCTTCTTCAATTCCACAATCCCTATCTTTGTTGCTTCCTCCCACTCCTACGACCTCAAAAGGTATCTCCAATATTTTGTTCCTAGTCAACAAACTCTTGACTTTCAGCCCTCTACAATTGGACCATTATGTGAGTTGATAATTCGTTGATATCCAACAAGAGGCCCTGAAACTGCTGGAGTGAGGCATTGACATCCTCACTATTTGTCTTGATTATGCATGGTGGAATATGTACATTAGGGATTTTCTTCCCTATGCTTATATCTCCTTCCTTTCACAAAATGTTTTCCTTGGGAACCCTTTGAAAAATGGCATTAATTAAATAACTTAGGTGAGTGTTTACCTTTCCAAATCCTTAAATAGTCCGCTTCTTCAACTTTTGTTCAGTCGTAGTATTTTCCATCGTGATAGCCGCAATAATACGGTCTACCTGTGAACCTGCCATTGACGTTGTGTCGTTGGCTTCACCATGTTCCTTCCTTCTCTTCATTCTAGTTTCCTCAAATATTCATTCTACCTATGAATCCATTGGGGTCCTCGACGATTCCTCACGTGACTCTCGGTCACTGTTGTGCACCGGTGCTGGATCTATAGGTGCATATGCTGGAGGATCTCCCTTGTCATCTTATAATTCTTGTATACTTATCAGTGCTTTCCAGTCTGTCAGCGACTCATCCACTATGGAATCCAATTCCTCCTTGTTCATGTTGTATTGTGTCACCAACCATTATCTCTTAGGGTCCCACTATGCTTGCACTTGGATGGCATGCGAGCCAATAGTGAATCTGATGACTCGTTGATACTTCGACACTACCGCCTATGTGAGCCGCAGAGCCTTCATAGCTTCCACCTGTAAGGTCTCCCAATACAGCCAAAATTGTATGGTGCAACCCTTCAGCTTATCTTCCTAGCTTAGGTACTCAAGGTTCTGGTATTGCGCACCCCTACAGACTTTGGAAACTGTGATGTCCATCCCTTGGCAGTCATATGGCTCCATCCATGCAAATAGTGCAATCAAGATGAGCATCTAGATATATGTGAATGCACCTTTTCCTTCCTACGCAATCATTTAATCCTCTGTCAATTAGTTCAACATAAAAAGTGACAAGTTCATTTGTACTTCTGTAGCACACTGCTAAATGCAGGAAAATACCTCTGCGGTGCAGTGGTTCAGTTGATTCTTACATACTACTTTGTTGGCAAGAATCCTAGCCTTAATGCGCATATCTTGCTCATTGATGTTTTGCACGTTGTATGTGCTCTCGTAATGTTCCAATTCATACTTCTTCTTCATCTTCGCTACTAATATTTTGTCGTTTTCCTTTCCTTGGAAGTATTGTGATGGGTTGGGCCCCTCCTTGGGAAGCCCTATTATTTGTAAGATCAATTTGATGGTGACTGCCATCGGTTGATCCAGCCATAGTTATCCTCCATGAAAGCATGCCAACATTTGTTTGTCGCATGCATTTTGTTCTGTCAGTCACCCAAAATATGGCATGTGAATCAGGCCTAAAAGCCCCGACTTATCCAATCCCAATGCCCACTCATGTGGAGTGCACACCATGGGATCCTCCTCTAGTCCTATCCTCTCCTCAAATGGCTCCATAATATATTCAATGAAGGAAATAAAATCTTTGTCTTCGTACTTCATCTTGACTAAACACGACGCAATATCAAAAGTGCACTTCATTCCTTTTAGAATTGCAGCCATCTTGATGGGGTATTTTTTATTCTTCATGGGCTTCCGTTCCTTGGCACCATCTTTGCACAGGGGAACATACCCATGGATTTCTGCTATTGTTACCCTTGCCCTCACCATGGAGGCCTCATTTGCCTCTGTATCTGCTCTCGTGGAACTCCTTGTGTTTCTCTTTTGCTGCTATGAAGACTTGGGCCGGTTGGCCCCTCTCTTCTTCCTGGTGATTGGTGAAGAACTGACTAGCATACTTGTGACTTATTCCTCTATACAGACACCAATGATGGGCGAATCCTCAGCACTTTCACTCAAAATATCTTGTGTCACTACATGATGAATTAGTCACAAGTGCTCTATAAATCACTCACAACTTTGCAACTAAACTCTATGATTCAATCTCTGCAATTCGCTCTCGATAACTCAATTCTTCATAATGGTGATTTCAACCTACAAGCCACCAATTTTTATAGTGTGGATCAATCGTGTGAATGATTTTCCAATCATGACAACCAAATCCTTGATTCATTTCCTGAATTTTTCATCGATCCTCCCGATCTAATGGTCGGATCCATCATTCATGTGCGTATTGTCCAAGATCGCTGTTGATTAATTGGTTTGACTATTGCATTTACTATTTATTTGAATTTATCATGTCTCTGTGAACATTGTGGCATGGTTCCCTAACTGTGATATTGACTCCTCAACTTGCGCAACCCCTTGCTCCTAGTGCATCATCCTCCTAATTACCGTCTTATGCAAAAAAAAAAAAGATTTTTTTTTCATGCACAGTGCCTCAAACATCGTGTTGCATCAGTCTCATCTTGTATGGATTCAGTTTGCTTCCATTCACCAACTTAGGTAGCATCGTACCATCTAACTATTGCAAATGTAATGCACCTCCCGCAGTAATGGAATTTATAGCATACATATCCAACCAATGCATCTGCAACTTACCTAGATGTTTGGCGAACTTGTTGTCATACAGAAGCACCAGGTCTCCTTGTTGAAACTGTTTGTTCTTGATATGTCGATCCTTCCAAGATTTTTGTTGATCCTTGTCAACGCACTAGTGAAATCCCACGACAAAGCGGTCTTCCTCTAGCTACACCAATTGAGCTAGGAGTTCTTCTAATGCTCCTTCATCATCCATTCCTATTGCTACTACAATTCACAAACTCGAAACAATGTAATCCATTAGCATGTTTCCTCTTTCCCATACACCAAATTGAATGGTGTCTGCCCTGTCAACCTTTTACAAGTGGTGTGATACGCCCATAAGACTCTTGGAATCTTCAAATCCTAGTCATCGTGGTTTGCATTACACACCTTTGTGAGCACATGCTCCAACACATTTTTGAACACCTCAACTGACCCATTTCCTTGTGGATGATAAGGGGTAGTCTTCTTATGTTATATCTAAAGGTCCTATGTCAGTACACTGACAGTGTGATTGATGAATTGAGTCCCATGATTGCTCATTAATATCATTGGACAACCAAAACAAGTAACAACGTTGTCAAACAGGAACCTCGATGCCATCGCAGCAGTGAAATCTACAACTGGTGCTACCTTCGCCCATGTTTTCAGGTAATCTGTTGTTGTAATGATACACCACGCACCGGTTCTCTTTCCTAGTGGGTTGATTGGTCCCACAAAATCCACTGTCCATTTTCAAATGGTTCCAGCATCATGCTTTCCTATTTTATTTTACAACGGAATAAAATAGAAGAAACCTGCCCTTTAGCCATTGGCGCTCAAAGCTTCAATGTCATCTCCTTATATAAAGCATAAATCCTTATCCTTATATATATAATATAAGTCTTTATTTACTGAGGTCCATAACCACTCCAAAAAGAAAGGTTTTAACACACCTCGCCTACATTGGTTCCTCAGACTGAGGTATTGTTGCTGCTGCAACCACTTCCCCAAAATTTTATAATTTTAGGGCCCCTCCTTAGAATTTTAGTTTTAAGCATTCCCTAGACTGGTACTACTTCTTAAATTTTTAATTCCATGACTTAGTTTTTCTTGGAGCAAGCCAAAAAAATGTTTTTTTTCACTAAGTTAGAAAACTCATCTTTTTCTTCTCTTGTGTCAAAATAACTCAACGAGTCAAGCCAACACGTTGGAAGAACTCAGCTTTTCCATCTGATGTTCTTTATCCAACTTTGCTTTATTTTTTGTCCAAGGCCCAAGTATTTATTGAAAACTCGAGATTTTGAGCCAACACTACTAGTGATAACTTACCTTTTATTGTCGATGCTCATTATCAGAGGAATTTTATCAGAGGATCCTACCAAGTTTTGCCGATGGTGTTGGCAGAACTCAGGGTTTGCAGCTGATGTGTTCAGAAAAACTTAGAATTCTTTAATGACATCTTTTCATGAAAACCCCTTTGTGAGTTATGCTAAATCTCTTTTTGGAATAGTTTGATGAGTTCCCACCGACAGTGTCGTCGAAACTCAGACATTGCAGCTGAAACTATCGTGGGAAACTCAAAATTTGATGTCGATGAATAGGTAAACTTCGGGAAAAGTTTCTGACGAATTTTTAAGTTAAGTACCAAAACATCGTTTTCATCCGCTTGATATTTATTACCCCAACGACTGCATTTATTGTTGTTTCAATGTTACACACACACACACACACACATATATATATATAACACGGTAATTTTTGTGGTTTGTTACCACAACCCCATTTTGGACGCATCCAGTCGACTTTCACCACTTGGAGATTTTGTATTACCTCGCCAAGCACTGTACTCACACCAACAGTTGTCAGGTAGGTCCTAAAACTTGTCTTTAAACTTATAAGAACTACATATTTAGAGGCTTAGGGTTACTATGATATGGTTTTTCTATCCATGGCCTTGTTTCACAAGCCAACCCTAGCCTGTTAGGTTTCTCATTTTGACCGGTAGACCACTGGATTTTCCTGAGTTTTGCTGCAAGAGAACCCTCGAACTCATTGAGCATTTTCCTAGCCTGTTATCCCGGTCGTGATGGATTTTATCTCCACCTTTGTTGCGTCATTTGAGTCTTTCATTCAAACTATATATATGCTTGTGTAAAACCTCGGGGTTTTTATGACGAAGTTATGGCAGGTCAGATGTT
Source organism: Pseudotsuga menziesii (assembly GCA_001517045.1). NCBI lineage: Eukaryota > Viridiplantae > Streptophyta > Pinopsida > Pinales > Pinaceae > Pseudotsuga > Pseudotsuga menziesii. Next base: position 135,599 of record LPNX010655739.1, on the reverse strand, counting down.
TTTCCAATAGCACCTTGTTTGGTTTAGTTTTGTATGCAGTGATAGGAGAAATTTTGATGGATTTGCACTTAGGGTACTACTGTGTTTCAAATTTTTGGCATAGGGTTTCCTTTAGGACTGTATTTGACTCAATGCATTTCCCCTTAGGGTCAGCACAATGGTTTGAGAATCTTTCACGGGTTTTTAGGTTCAAGCTAGGGTTTCAAGTTTCCCCAAGGTGTCCTCAGTTTCAAGTCACAAATCCTTTTTTGCATTTTACTAGTTGTTTTATTACCTCTGAATAAATTCAGTGAGAAGAGGTTCCTACATTTTAATGTTTAAATCCAAATGAATAAAGAGTAGAAATAAGCTTGGTAAACTTTGTAAACAAAAGCACAAGGAGATCAATGTTTATTTTGATTATCCTCCTGTAGCTTGACCTGATTAGAATCACAAAATTAATGTATTAGAACAGTGATGTAACTCCCAAAACAACATTTGCACCTGTGTTGATGAGTTTCTTTTAAGTTATCCAAACATATACCCTTGCCAAACATATACACTAACTAAAATCTTACTAGAAACAATTATTTGTTTTTTTTAACATTGATATCTTAGCTTCTCATTTTAGTATTTCCGGTTGATATAAATGCATCTTATTTAAATCATTAATATCACTAAGACATATCTTTTTGTGATCATGCTCTAGTTTTAATCTGCACCTCACACCATGCCGAAGAAGAGCGGAAAGAAAAAAGATAAGGCCACCGAAGGTGATTCAGACATGGAGGTAATGCCCAGTATTGAAATTATATACGAAGACACCAAGGTTGTCACAAGAGCTGAGCAGGAGTTTAAATGGGGTCAAATATATCATATGATCAAGGACCAGAATGTCTTTGATGCAGGGCTGGAAGACCTACATTTATATGACAACATAAGAAAGTTAGGTATCACAAAGGAAACCACACGCCCATAGCTCTTATCATGTGTTGAGGTTATCAGATGGATCCTACCTTGAACAGACTCAGCCACTATGATTATTTCCAACACAGAAGGGGAATATTTTTCTTCCTTCACTCCAACATATATAACCAAGGCCTGAAAATTACCCATCCCACAAGTTATGATGACATATGACTGGGTGAAAAGTTCGAATTTAGATGTCTTTGAATGTGCTAAGAGGATCATGGTATCAAGAAAGCAACTACGCCAGAAATCCACTGGCAAGTATGATACCACGACCATGAGTTTACACACCCCCTAGAGGGCCATAGCCTTAATTCTAAACAAAATATTTGGTCGGGCAAATGCTAAATTTTACAATTTAAATTGGATCCCATTTTTAACCGGGTGGATATTGTATCAAGTAGCTTGTCGTCATGTGTAGTTTCTGCATAGGGAGGCCTAACTTATCGAAAGTCAAAATTTTACATGGGCTCTTACTTGATCGATTTCATTTTATGCCTACACCAATTCCAGAAGCTCAATTGTACTTGGGATTACACAAAGACCCCCATCTATGTTGCTTATCAAATTTTTTGGGCACACAAATACTCAAGTTTCTACAAGCTCATATGCGAAGAATTTCTTATGCCTCTGCACGAGCTGATTTTTCTCAAAGAGTGCTACTGTATATTTGAAGGTGCCATGGAAATCATATGTGAATATGGCGACTATTATATCTCTAAGGAAATCACTTACCTAATGATATACGAAGCATCTAGAGCCCCGTCACTGATGCCTAGGTATGCCATGGACTACATAGTCCACAAATAAGTAGTTCGATAGTTATATATAGATGGAATAGGAAATTTTATGTTTGACATGAAGAAAATAGTTTTCCCACCACTCCCTTTATGTATAGGAATTTATAAATTCACAACTGTAAAGAATGCATCGAATTTGTGAAATATCTAGAAATTTTCCACTTCGGGGAAATGAGTTTCCACGGAAATGACTCTTTTGACAAGGTTGTAAAACATTGTGCTTTTGTAGGATTTCATTTTGAATACTCTCATCATTTTGACAAAGATGAGGTGACATACAAAAATTCCTGCAACATGACTTCTCTGATTAAGCAGTTCAAAAATAAGATTAGTACCAGTGGAGGAAAGGGTAGTAGCAACACATCAAAACAAAAGAAGCAGCAGGACAAGGCTGCAAGGAAACGAGAAGAGGATGCTCAAAGGCCGATGGAAGAGGATGAGAATATATTAACCAAAGAAGCACAAAGGGAGAAAGAATAAAAATAAATATTACAAAAGGAATTAGAAGAGAGAGCACGAGAAGAAGTTGTGAAAGCAGCTGAAGAATTAAGAAAGAAAGAACAAGAGGATAAAGACAGAGAGGATTTGGACCAGGAAACTTTCCAAGACAATCCGATAGATCCGCTTGCTCCATCAAGTGACATGATAAAGGGAGGCCAAATTCCTCTTTTAGAACTTAAATTTGTTCCATTTACTCCATCCAAGCATCATGCAATGGCATGCTTCGACATTATATTTTTTGACAAAAAGAGGAAAACCATTGTTAGAATATCGAAAAAAGGTTAAATATTGGCACACAACCTGACGTAATCACATTGGTTGAGAAGACTATGGCTGAAAAATCCAATCATGATCCCAAATTCTTAGCATCAATTAGTGTAGCAGCTGTTCAACCAAATGTTGATAATGTTGAAAAATCAATGGAAGATGTCGATCATTATAAAGAAAAGATGATTAAAATGAAAGACACTCTAATCAAAGAAAGAGGAGAAGGTCAGGAACTTAAAAGGAAACATGAGGCAAATATTTCAGAATTAGAGAGGCTCCAAAAGGCATATTAGACTTTAGAATTGGAAAAGGATACACTGGATATTTTGGTTAGAATCATGGAAGGGGAGAAAACAGATCTTGAAGAAAGATTTTGGGATTAGAAGCACATAAATTTGTAGCAAACAGACAAACAGGGGAGCTGAGAACCCAAGAAGAAGAGTTGGAGGTACAAAACATATCATTAGAGACTCAACTTAAGACAACTAATGAAAGGCAGCCTGATATCACTCCCTTCTGTGATCAATCCTTCCTGATTCGAAAGAACATTCATCAAATCCAATTAAAGCTCGCAGAGGAGATATATAAGATCAAGCGAGCACAGACAAGGTTAAATTAAATAGCATATAGATCACTTAGTCTCTAGTAAGGACTACTAGTAGTTGGCAATAAAGTTCAAAGCCAGTTGGCTTGGGTAGAAGAAAATTCGACTTTTCCCAAACACCTGCCTCAAAATACAGCCAGAGGCTTAAAGAGAGAATTGGCGCTCTTGGAATTTCAGAGGAAATATTTTGTAAGGTTGAGCGATGGAATTGTGAAGACTCTAGAAAAATGTGCATATTTCTATAAGAAAATGCGCTTGACTCATAATAAATTCCATATTCCTTCAGCTGCAAAGATCAAAGACTTCCCAGATAAAGAACAACATCTGAAGTTCTTACAAGATAGGTTGCTTGAATATGAGCAATACATTTTGAATATGGAGGTCATAAAGGAAGAGGATGTTAAAACTTGGATTGTGCAAGCCTCTGTCAGCAGCCATCTCCTAGAATACCTACACAAGTTGACTCCACCAAAAGTGACAGAAGTGGGGTCATAGCTGGTTGTACATGAAGTAACTGTGAGGTTGTTGGAGCCAAAATATTATCAAACCATTTTAGAAGAATCCAATTCATGGAATGATTATATTTCTAGACCAGCTGGGCCCACTTGATATTTTTGTCTTTTCTGTATTTCGTCACTTTATGTAATTTATTATTATTATTATTTTCCAAATGCAAGACACTAAAAGACAATTTTTTGAAATTCCTAAGGTCAGGGAAGCCAAAGAGTCATTTGTAATAGTATTATAAATAGGAGTAGAAAGTAGAATAGAAATACTTTCACTAGTACAAGTATGTTGAGTTATTTGTATGAAGAACTACTTTTTCTATGAATAAAGAAGAACATTTTTTGTTGGGGAATGACTGCACATGCTTTTACGTGGATTGTATGGAGTGCCAATGTTGAATTACTTATTATTTAGCTTCCGTGCAACTGTGAGATTGTTCTGACCTTACGAATTATTTCTGTAATGATGAATGATTTTGCTTTCTATTTGAAATATTGTGCATATATTGAGTAATGAATTATTTAACAAAGCAAAGCTATCTTTGTTTATTTTCTACTGTAACTATGTGTGTGGAATTTAAACAGCTATATGTAGAATTCAATATGCATTATACAGTACATTACTCTTTTCTATTTAAATTTTTCTCCCCTTGGGGATATGATATATTAGTTTAGAATAGACTAGAATACTTTAAATTTGCTTAATTTAGAAGTGGTTGAGGAACAAGATTCATGTAAGGTGAGAGGTAAGAACTTGCGCAGGTCAAAGAACAGGTGAAGGAGATTACTCAGAATGGAAAAGTTAGGAGATTTCCATTGGTTGAAACAAACTTAGTTGACAGGGGTTCTCTCTCTGTCAACACCCAAACCATTGCTATCTCCCTGAGCACTAGCCCAGACAGGTCTTACCCTATCCGATAAGACCTGTAGAACAGATGAAGTCTCACCCGAAATGTTCGAGGGAGATCTAATGGAACATATTTTTTGTAGTATGGAGGAGGACCATGTGTCTCTACTTGGTGACCTATCACAACATTATTCTCTGATCTTATCATTCATATCATGCATCAGCAAAAATGTGCATTAAGACCAAAACCATTTCTTGACATAAAATCAATCAACGGGGGTTTTCTCTCGGTCGACACGCAAACCACAACGATCTCCTTGAGCACCGGCCCAAAGAGGTTTTACCCCATCTGGAAACACCTATAGAGCAGATGAAATCTCACTCGAGATGTTTGAGGGAGAGCTGACAGAACCAAGTTTCTGCAGTATGGAGGAGGACCATGTGCTCTACTTGGTGACCTATCGCAACATTATTCTAATGATCTTATCATTCATATCATGCATTAATGATATATCATTCATATCATGCATTAAGAAAGGAACCATTTATTGACACAAACTTAGTCAACAGACATTCGCTCTCTGTGGACGCCCAAACCACCGTAATTTTCTTGAGCACCGGCCCAAACAAGTTTTACCCTGTCTGGCAACACCTGCAGAGCAGATGAAGTCTCACCCGAGATGTTCAAGGGAGAGGTGACAGAACCCAGTTTCTGCAGTATGGAGGAGGACCATGTGTCTCTACTTGGTGACCTATCGCAACATTATTCTAATGATCTTATCATTCATATTATGCATTAATAGAAATGTGCTATCATTCAATAGATCACAATAGTATAATTGATTCACAACAAAGAGATTGATGTGCAGGAATATCTAGCATTATACCATAAATTTGTTGATGTATTTGCAAATTCGAAAGATATTCTGATGTATATTATCATTGTATGTTGTTGTACCCTGTTGGAAGAGCAAGTCAGTAAAGCTGACTAGAACAATAGCTGACTTAGTCAATTAGACGACTAAGTCGATCAACCGACTAATTAGAGATTAGGTTGGCCACATAAGGTCGTGTCAGTTGACCAAATCGACAGGTAGTTATTTGTAACTATTTTGTAATTCATATATATTAGGTTGTGGAGTCATATGAGAACTCAGTTTAGTTCTCTGTATTGTATGGACCCTTTCATTATAATATAATCTATTATTCTACCTACTTGTTCTTGTCTCTTGTTTCTGTTATGTATGTATGCTTTTAATGTGTATTATTGGTAACCCTATGTGATCTATGAGATTACAACATCATTTCTATTTCCAGTAGTACATGTATAAGATGTATACAAGTAGATGATATCAAAACAGGAGATTAAGAACTAGTGGGAGCGTAAAATAGCAAACTACTTGCAAAATTATGCATGAAGAAACAGATTAATGACTGCTCAAGCAAAAGAAAGGTTATTTAACAAGACTCATGAGAAGTTTGTAGAATCAGTACCCCAGCTTTTGAAGAACCAACTAAAGCTGGAAGCGACTAAAGACCAACAGCTGCTAAACAAACTGATTCGAGGGGAAAGGACAAACCTGTCGAAGTGGTTTGAAAAGATCACCGATGATTTCTACGAGGAGCAAGCTATAGAGGAAAGAATTTCAGTAGAATTCGTTCAAAAGAAATTCTATACAGACCTTACTGAATAGTTCCTGTGCTCCTTACTGACCTTGTTGTTTAAATTCTTGATAGAAAAAGGAGTGGGTCATATTGTCGAACCTCGTCCATTACTACGCGAACCGCCACAAAATACTATCTGGGTGGAGAAACAAAAGAAGTTAGAGAAATTCATTGCTGAAAGGGAGTGGGAATACTTCCTAAGCAAGTAAACAGAACTATCTGGGCTTTCTAATGCGTCGGGTGGGCAATGGGGGGGTATTTGGTCGTATGTCGGGGTAAAGTGGAGAGGATTCTAGTCGATCAAAGAGATACCATTCACCAGCGATGAGAAGTGGGCCTAAAAAGGAAATTGAAAGGACATTGTCACAAAAAGGTATGACAAACTTACATAAAATAGAGAGGGAGAAGAGGCTACAAATAAGGGAAGAAAGAAGAGAAAGAGCTATAGCGCTGCAAAGAGGAATGAGTACTAGGGTGACAGATCAAGAGAGAAATCCGCCAGAGTTGGGTCATGACCGACAAGAAGAAGGCGTGGAAGAAGAAGCGTCCTCTATGGAATAATATTTGTGGATAGAGCAATGAGAAGCTCTCCAAATAGAAGTTCCCTAGGAGGTAAGACCTCTATCTCCAACGAATCTGAGTACCAAGATACAAACCATTATCGAAGAGGACCTTAGACTAAGAGCTGGTGAATTTGGTATTTGGAGCTGACTAGATGATGAGAAAAATGATGATAATCATCTACTTATCCATCGACCAGAAGAAGGAAATTGGGTCACGCTTCAAGCGTTACCCTCCAACCGAAGTATCCACTTACTTTACCCAACACACGAAGGAGCACCCCCCCCCCCTACCAAATATAGCTTTGGAGAGTATAGAAAATTTGGAGCTGCAAATAAATAATTACAGTTGGACATCGATAGGAGAAGTCGACCCCAACCGACTGCTTGTCATAGAATAAATGACAACTAAGATGACCCATGAAAACGAGAGTTCTGTCGACAATATTTCTGCACAAAGGAATAAACAAAACATCCCACTAACCCCACCACCATCGCCATCTCCTGAAGAAGACAGTGATAGTGACTCCAACATGGGTCATGGGTCAGCACACATCCCTCTATATGAGGGCGACGAGGATCCCAGATGACATTGATTCGTCTACGAATTGACATGGGAGGTAAACCAAGTCATAGATAAAGACAGAAAGATGGCGTAGTTCACGGGTACCTTAAGGGAAAGGGAATTAACATGGTATATGACCTTTTCTAAAAGAACCCCTAGAGCAACTGAAGCAGAAGTCAAAGCACAATTTTTGTCATTCTTTAAAAATCCAGATGCAAAACATCTGGAAGCTAAGAAATTGAAGACAACATCACAAAAGTCAGGAGAAACTGTCCGCGACTACGACAAACGCTGGAAAGACCTTCTCAGCAATTGGATTATGTCATTGATGAGCAACTATTAATCCAATGGTTTCTTGCAGGTCTGTCACAGAAAATCTTTAGCACATAAATCTGAAGACATTCAAAACTTATGAATATGCACTTACTAAAGCTCTACAAGTAGAAATGGTTGAAGCTATTCTAGTATACCCCATGGATCATAGACTGGAGGAACAGCTTGAGATTGTGCATAAATCATTAAAAGAGATAAAACTTAAGAGTCAGGATATCTGGTGAACAAAATGTTCAACGGATGGACATTCAAAAGACAATTGTAGATAGGATATCAGCCAACTAGACATTCGATTTGTGAAAACAAAGTGTTTTTGCGACATTTTCCATGACCATGGCGATCACATGACAAAATATTACCCGTTTAACATGAAAAACGACAAAGCATCTTGGTGCGCTATCTGCGAAACAAAGAATCATGCCACGGCCGACTACCATCTAAACCTAAAAAATCGACAGAACTATCACGTAGTCTACCAGACTAATGCAGTTGTACAAAAAAATGAACAACGGAATAATGCACAAAATGACCAGAATAATCAAAAATACGAAGTTCATCAATACGAACGCCGCTTCGACAACCAACGTGGAGGATATGGAAGTCAAGGTCGATTCTCTGGGAATCGAGACAACCAACAACGTTGGTCCATCCAATGTTTCACCTGTTACAAGGAAGGACACCGATATGCAGACTGTCCATACAAGGACAGAACTGAATTAAAATTCTATACTAGTTGTGGAGTAAGGGATCACTCATTAGAGGATTGCCCTACTATGCTTGAAAAAATAAATAAGAAGAAAAATGTTAATTTCTTGTCGTGTTTGAAAAAACATGATATAATTAACACAAAGAATCTGCATATAGTAACCCGACAAGGGACAAAAATTGGGAATGATAACCCACGAATAAGCAAAAATAAAAGAAAAGAATGTTTATCCTAACCCAATTAAAGAAAAAAAAATATATAAAGATGCAACAAATGTATTTAAACAATTTTCCTGATAAGAAGAAGCTGATGACAACCGACACAACACAGTAAAAGAGTTAATACACTTAGTACAAAAAGATAAAACGGTATCTCAATTCATCGACTTGTTGTATAAAATAAAACACAAAAACAACACCGAAAAACAAACAAAGAGTATTTGCAATATAAACCAAAAAGATAAAAGTGATGCCAACCCACTTGTTGACCTAGAAATTGAAGGATACCATGTCCGAAAAGTCGTGCTCAATTTCAGATCACAGGTAAATATTGTGACGTGAGACACATGGGAATAGTTAGGATGACCTCGATTATACGAGTCAGGAATATACCTGAAACTAGCTGACCAAGGCCTAATTGAACCTATTGGAGTCTGGAAAAATGTTGACACAACGATAAAAGGAATATTGACCAAAGTTGACTTTGAAATTATTGACCCTAAGGAAGGATCCAGCTCCTTCCCAGCGTTAGTAGGTCAACCTTGGGGGAGAAAAATGAAAGCCTCGATATCCTTAGACAAAGAAAGAATAAAATTAAAAGGGAATGGACAAAAATTCATAGTACCTATCCACCCATCCCAAGGAGAACCTTGGACAGAACAATTGATGAAGAAGTTGACATCCAACAACTATATCAGATACAGAATAATGAAGATTACACAGAACCTAATATATATGGTGAACTTTACTTAGGAAACCAAGACTCAGTAGGATACAAGTTAGAGGCAAACAAAAGCAACTCAGAACTATATGATTGGGAGGTTGAAAACTATGAAACAAAAGAAAGAGGATGCTAGACCATTCAAAAAGTACAGAAGAGACCATTCAAACAATGCTTTGTGGTGTCCATCATCCCAAAATTATTTGAGAAGAAAACTAGGGAATATCCCACCTTGAAACCAACAAATATAAATATCACAAAAATCCCAAGATATAAAGAAAGAGAATCACCAGTTATGCACGTACAATAAGTATCTATGAACATTGGCAAACATGGCTGACTGCAAAGCTTAGTGGACACTTTTACAGGACAAGCTGCTAGATGGTGGGATACCCATCAGTCAAGACTGTAGACATGGACAACAGCTTCGAATTATTTTGTAGAAAGATTTGGAGGAAATAAGCTGACCAACCAGGCTCAGATACCTATATTTACCCAAGGACAAGATCCATAAAACCACATAAAGACATGTGAAAAAGAATGGAGAAGATTTTGATATAAAGATGAACGTACATGGCCACACCTATTACCATCAACACTCTCCGACTTACCAAACAATTGGTACAAAATGGAAGAATATCTAGGTGAAACATTCCTATGGCATGAACTCAAAGAGAATTTTATCAAAGATTTCAACTTTGTACCGCAAAATGAGAATTTGGTTGAATCGACAAAATAGATCAAAGCATTTGTACAGCCAATAGAAAACAAAACCCTAAAACATGACCGATCGACAACAAAATGCAATAATATACAAATTAGGACAATTCAACAGTCAACAAGACTAGAAATGGAAAATGAAAATTCGGAAGGGTAAAGCTTTAGATGGAAATCAAACCATGCCGAAACAACAAAACCAGTTCACACGGTACTCAAAGTTGAGACAACCGACAAGGAATACATCGATCGAATGACTGCAACAGACTTTCCTGCTACATTTTCATAGTTTAAATAATGGAGTTGACTAATCAATGAGACAAAATCCCATGAATGGTTAGACACTAAAGTGAAAATCAAAGAAGTCGACATATCAAATGATGATCGGCCAAAAATAGCAAAAATTGGAGACTACTAGACTGAAGCACAGACAACAGAAATAGTGAACTTCTTAAAAGTATTTCAGGATGTATTTGCTATAGATGATAAATATCTCAAAGGTTTATTCCATGAAATGGGTGAAATGAAAATCGACATTAAACCTGATGTTCAACCTGTGAAGAAAAGACCATATAAGCTAGCTCATAAATACAAAGAGATAGTCAAGAAGGAGATTGATAACATGCTTGCCGTAGGTATTATCTACCCTATTAACTAATCAGAATGGGCAAGTCCAATGGTGGTTCAACCAAAGAAACATGATCCAACCAAGCTAAGGATCTGTGTCGACTTCAGACAACTCAATAAAGTTAAATTTACAGACCCATTTCCAACTCCTTATGCAGATGAAATCTTAAATGAGGTTGCAGGACATGAATGCTGCTCATTTACAGATGGATTCTTCGGTTATAATCAAGTACCAATAGCCAAAGAAGATTAGAAAAATACAACATCCGTATGTGAATTTGGCTCATTTGCTTATAGGGTTATGCCTTTTGGGCTTAAAAATGCACCTGCAGTCTTTTCAAGGATTGTGGTTAAAACATTTCAGGAATACATTTACAAAACAATGGCAGTATATTTCGATGATTGGACAATATACTCCACACTGAAAGACCATTTTAAATGGCTAAGTCTTATGTTAGAACGATGCAGACAAATCCAACTATCTCTGGACATCAAGAAGTGCATATTTCTAACTCCTATAGGGATACTATTGGGACACATTGTTTGTAAAGAAGGTATTAAAGTCGACTTCACAAAAATAAAAATCATCCTCGACTTAAAACCACCGATGAATTCAAAACAAGTCAGGGTACTACTTGGTCATATAGGATATTATAGAAAATTCATAAGACACTATTCAGATATGACATACCCACTGGAAGAATTACTAAGAGAGGATCAAGAGTTTGACTGGACAGAGGAGTGCAACATATCATTTGAAACACTAAAAAGAAAGCTAGTCGAAGCACCCATCCTAAGGTTTCCAAACTGGTCGACCAAATTCTATGTACACATTGACGCATCCATCCTAGCAATAGGAGCAATCCTAACTTAGCCAGGAGATGATGGAATGGACTACCCTATAGTTTACAGTAGCAGAAAACTAAATAAAGTTGAAAGAAACTATTCGACAATAGAAAGAGAAGCATTAGGAATGGTATTCGCACTACAAAAATATCAACACTACCTACTAGCTAATCCATTCATCTTTTACACCGACCACCAAGCACTAAAATTCCTCGTAAATAAGCCTCTACACCATGGAATAATATGTCGATGGCTACTTCTATTCCAAGAATTTGAATTCGAAGTCATCGTCATACCAAGTAAGTTAAATGTCAGGCCCAACCATTTATCCCAAATCGACACAGGAGAGGAACCGACAGGAGTTGAAGATGACTTACCGGATGCACAAATATTTAGAATAGAATCAGTCCCAACAGAATTGGAGGAAATAGCACAGTTCTTAGAAAATGGACAAGCACCAGAAGGCATGAATACAAAGAAGAAACAAATCTTAGCCATGAAAGCTGCACCATATAGTCTCATAAATGGATTCCTATATAAAATGGGTTTAGACAACATCCTCAGAAGGTGTGTACTAGAACATGAAAGAAATAATATTATGTATGAAGCACATTATGTCCTAGCCGAAGGACATTTCCAAGCAAACACAACTGCAAAGAAAATCCAACAATTAGGGTTGTGGTGGCTGACACTTTACAAAGACTGCAATTTTTTTTTAAGCCAATGTGACAGATGTCAACGACTGGGTCGACCCCTGCCTAGTACAGAAATTCCCCTGATATCAGTAAACCCAAGCTTGACATTTGAAATTTGGGCTATCGACTTCATATGACCATTTCCCATACCAGCAAAAAGAACAGGTGCAAGGTACATAATAACTGCAGTTGAATACGTAACCAAATGGGCAGAGGCAGAACCAGTCGACACATGTTCCAGCGAGATAGCTATTAAATTTATCTATGAGAATATCATTACCATATTTGGATGTCCACTAACCCTAATTAGTGGCTAGGAAACACACTTCATTAATAAAACTATCAAAACACTAACAGATCAGTTCCAAATCAACCACCGTCGAAGTACAACTTACCACCCTCAGTCGAATGGAGCAATTGAAGCATTTAACAAAACATTAACAAATTGATTAACAAAAATATGTAACACTGATAAGGATGGATGGGAAGAAAAGATACCTGTAGTACTATGGGCATACAGAACAGCATACAAGCGTTCAATCGACCAAACACCATTTCGACTAGTTTATGGACAAGAAGCAGTAGTTCCACTACACTTTCGACAACAGACACCTATTATCGCAGAGATTTTACACGTCGATGTCAAAAAATAAATAAAGGACTGACTGTTGCAACTAAGTAAACTTGAAGAACACTGACTAATCACAATACAACATCAGGAAATCCAGAAACAACAATAAAAGGCATGGCACGATCGAAACATCAAAAACAAAAACCTATCGGTGGGGGACCTTGCCTTACTATACAATAGTTGGGTAAAAGGAAAACCCAAAAATCTACATACATAATGGATGGGACCCTGTGTTGTCGAAGAGATACATACCAATGGATCATTCCGACTAAGGATGTTACAAGGCATAGTATTTCAGAAACTTGTTAACGGTGACCGACTAAAACGATACAGAAACTAAACAAGTCTGAAAAAAAATGACCGTAATGGTTAAACAAAATCTATAAAAATATAAAAATATAAAAATAAAAATAGGATCGAAATACATAAAGAAGTATGACGAGAAATCACCACTACGACAACCGACATCACGCCCATCGACATAACACCATCGACCGCTCACATGATCGACATTGACCAATGACCTCGAAAGTCCCATCACACCTTCATGACTACGAGCGACAAAATCAAATCGCCATTAACGCAAATTCAAGTGTTCATGCTGGACCATCACATCTGCCATTAATACAACCATCGACAAAAACATCAAACGCATCAACTATAAATACTGAACCGCCAAAGGATCATTTACAACATTTCAAACAGAGACAGCTACTTAGCAACCAGACGATTGAAAGTCAAGAATACCAAAGTAAATTCAACTAGCAGACCGACAAGATGGCACCAAAACAAACCAGAGCTGCAACCAAAGAGAAAGAACTATAGACCGCGGAGACACCATTAATGAGGAGACTCAAAAACATCAAGAACGCTAAGGTTCAGGAGGGCTCATGGGAAAAACTATGGGACAAGATTAAAGAGTGGGCTTATGTCATCAAAAATCCTACTGCAGCCACAGAGAAAATAAACTACAATACCATTGTAAACTACATAAACGCACCGCTCATGGCCAGTTTTGGAGGCACAAAGGAAATAGCGGTGAAATTTATCATAAGCCGATACCACAACAACATGTTTTACTTTGACAGACCAGTCGAAATATCTAGTCAAGTAATCTACAAATTGACTGGATTATCAAACCAAGGCGATCTAGTACCAGTCAGAATAAAAGAAGGGCTAGTAGAGGAGCTAATAGGATCAGCATCGGGAAAGAACTCCAAAGCGCTAATGATTAGCCAAATACAAGCTCGAACGCCACAAATTGTGGCTAAAATCATAGCCACTGCGCTTACACCGATAAGTCAAGGAAGCGACCTCAAACTGGATATGTTGGAGGCAGTGGATACCATTGCCAACACGGGAAAAATATACAGATGGGTTGAGTATGTCATTGACATGCTCAAATGCATCTGTGAAAAATGCCAGGAGTCAGGAGGGATTATAAGGTTCTCATCCCTCATGATATGGATAGTCATGTACTCCTTGTGCCCTGTCGGGGACAAACAATTTCAAGAACCCACAAAATTTAATATGTGGAGATTCAAACTGTTCTCCCAAAATGGAACAATGAAGGAACTTGCAAAAGGCAAAGTGTTGTTAGAAAACTAGTTCCAACAGTTGAAAGTCCACACGACTGTTAGTTTTTCAACAATTAAGCTAGCATTATGATCTTAGGATATTTTCACTGAGAGAATAACAAGCACAACAATAAAACATAAGCACATCACAAGAGACAAGAGACACAAAGAGTTTTTCTCGGGGAAACCATAAAGGAGAAAACCCCGCAACTTCATTAGAGATAAAATCAGCACCAAAATAGTAAGAGATCTCCCAACAGCAGTGGCCTTCTAGTCCCAGTATATTTCCTCCTCCACAAGTGCGCCTCACTTAAGAGAGTGAATGATGTGTGTGATAAATAGAGAGTCTCACTCTCTATTTATATTCTTCCGTTCACTTGAATTGCATTTTCACACGTAGGCTTGGCCTAACATTACTTACCTAAGCCTACACCTTAATTAGTGTATAATAACTCGAGTGCCCCAAAATTGTGGGGACTTACCTAATGACTTGACATGACTTGTTTACATTATTAATCCTCCCGATCGGAACATCGGGGCATGAACACATGACTCAAATACATAATAGAAACATCCCAGAATAAACATCAGGTTACAATACATAAGATACATAGAAGGATACATTCTGAAGTTACATATACATCAACACTCCCTCTTAACTAGGAAGGTATTCTTTCGACACAATTTTCAGCACTGGTCTTCTTCTCTGTATTAGTTGGAACATCTCCATATTCAAGTCATCTTCATCTTCAAGTCATCTTTGTCTTCAAGTCATCATCAGATCTGGATCATCATCGAACATCATCACTGGATCTGGATCTGGATCATCTCTTGATCTGGATCATCATCACTAGACTGGATCTGGATCATCTCGATCTGGATCATCACTGCTGGATCATCATTACTAGATCTGGATCATCACTTGATCTGGATCAATACCGGTGCTATCTCAAGATTCTTCTCACCATAGGAAGTTCTACAGAGCCAGCCCTTTTTCATGCTAGTTGTAGGCCTACCCTCATGTAGGTCTTCTCCCAACACTTACATCTGACCTGCTCGTCAGAAAGGAATGCCCAACACTCACATCTGATCATGTAGTAAACTACAATCCCATCAGAAAGGCCCAGCACTCACATTCACCGGCATGATAGGACACACCTACTATCATCTGTGAAATGGCTCAGCACTTACATCTGACCTACTCGTCAGAAGGGCACATTCACCCAGGAGGGAACAAATCCTACCACAGTGATGAATGACTCTCATCCAGACCGGAACACATCCTACCACAATGATGAAAGCTTTCCACACATTCACCCAGGCAGGAACACATCCTACCACAGTGATGAATGACTCTCACCCAGGCTGAAACACGTCCTACCACAATGATGAAATCTTTCCACACATTCACCTAGGCGGGAACACATCCTACCACAGTGATGAATGACTCTCACCCAGGCCAAAACACATCCTACCACAATGATGAAAGCTTTCTGCACTTACATCCACCCAGGAGGGAATACATCCTACCACAGTGATGGAAGGGCCTACACTTACATCCACCCACGCAGGAGCACATCCTACCACAGTGATGGAAAGGCTTGCACTCACATCTGATCTTGTAGGAACCAATCCTATAGTCACATCAGAATGGCCCCCAGTCCTCCTCGACTGAGCTACCTGGTAATGGACCAGGTGCCTCCATTCTCCTAGAGAATGGCAGTTGCTCTTACATCCAACCTGCTCGTCTGAATGGCCAACACTCACATCTGACATGGGAGGAACCAAATCCTTAAGCCATGAACAGAATGGTTCAGCCCTTACATGTGATCAAGTGGGAACACATCCCTCTATCACATCAGAATGGCTACTCAGTTTTTACACTGAGTGATCCTGGTAACTGACCAGGTGCCTCCATTCCTAGAATGGAAACTGCCCTTACATATTTCCTACTTGATAGAATGGCCAGCACTTATATCTAACATGGAAGGGAGCAACCCTCTCACCATGACAGAATGGCTCAGCCCTTACATCTGACCTGCTCATTATAATGGCTATAGATCTCAGCACACATAACAGTCATGGAAGGAACCAATCCTCTCACCATGACAGAATGACTCAGCCCTTACATCTGACCATGGAAGGAACCAATCCTCTCACCATGTCAGAATGGCTATGGGTCTCATCACTTTCTCTGGGAGGAAGCCTCGATCTGGAGAACACCAAGTCTCTCTCTGAAGTACTCAAACTTCAGCCTAGCCAATGGCTTCGTCAATACATCAGCTATCTGTTCCTCCATCGCAACATACAGGAGCTTCATTGCTCCTCTCTGCACCATATCCCTGATATAGTGTTACTTGATCTCTATATGCTTCGACCTGTCATGGAACACTGGGTTCTCTGAAAACTTTACACAACTCTGGTTGTCACAATGTATACAAGTAGCATCCAACGAGAGATCAAATATATTAGACAGTAGCTTCTGCAGCCATACTGCCTCACAACTAGCTGAACAAGCTGGGACATACTCTGCTTCAGCTGTACTCAGTGCCACATAGGATTTCTTCCTGCTAAACCAAGAGATCACATCTGATCCCATACTGAAGCAACATCCTAAAGTACTCTTCCTGTCAATGGCACTGCCTGCCCAATCTGAATCAACATAACCCTCCAGGTTAATCTTCTTATTCGCATCGTACTTGAGCCCATAATCAATTTTACCCTTCAGGTACCTTAGAATATGCTTTGCAGCAATCAAGTGAACACTTCTCGGATCTGTCAAGTACTGGCTCAAGGTGTTCACAGCAAAGCAAATGTCTGGTCTCATGTTCGTTAGGTACATCAATGACCCAATCATCTGACGATACATCATAGCATCAACCGACTTTGATGAAGCATCACTTAATAGCTTCAGGTTCGATGCCATAGGTGTAGCCATAGCCTTACAGTCCATCATCCCAAACCTCTTTAGGATCTCTACTGCATACTTCCCTTGTCCAAGGAAGATTCCATCTGTGCTCTGCCACACCTCCATACCTAGAAAGTAATGCATCATCCCCAAGTCCTTTATTTTGAACTCAGCAGAAATCTTTCTCTTCGTATCAGCAATCAACTCATCTAAACCTATCACAAATAGATCATCTACATATAGTAGTAGCATCACTGGGTTGCCATCTTCAACCTTGTAGTAAAGGTTGGAATCCGCTTTACTCTTGGTAAAGCCCAAACTGGATAGAAAGCTGTCAATTCTGCCGTACCAGGTCCTGGGTGCCTGTTTCAAACCATACAGGACTTTCTTCAATTTGCATACATGAGACTCTCTATCATGTGTCTCAAAACCGAGTGGTTGTTCTACATACACTTCCTCTTCCACTACACCATTCAAGAAAGCAGTCTTGACATCCATCTGGTGTATCTTCCATTTCATCACTGCAGCCAGAGCAAGTACTGATCTGATGGAAGTGTATCTGGCTATAGGTGCAAAAGTTTCTTGATAGTCTACTCCCTCTTTCTGAGAGAATCCTCGAGCTACAAATCTTGCCTTATATTTTTCAATGCTACCGTCTGCAGCATGTTTGATTTTGTAGATCCATTTGGAAGTGACAACTGACTTCCCTTTTGGTCTTGGGACATCATCCCAAACATCATTCTTCATGATCGATTGATATTCTTTGATCATAGCATCCTTCCATTATTTCTGTTCTGCCGCTTCTTCATAATTGGAAGGTTCTTTATCAATAAAATCACATAGTAAAGCTACATACCCGGAATTAGATCTGGTCCTCTTTCTTTCTCTGTGATTCTCTTCTGGAGCTCTGTATCTTTCCGCACCTTGGATAAGTTCACGTACCCAAGCAGGTTTCCTCTTATGAGGATTCTTCTCCAAAGGTGGATCTACAGGTCTTTGTGGTTCCTCGATCTCTCGATCTTCTTCTTGAGCTTCTTCATTCATGATTGTATCACGGATCCTGGGTGCTTCTTGTTCTGCTTCTTCAGGTTCTTCAGTAGGTCTCTTTCTGGATTTGTTGTAAGCTGTGTCTTCATCAAATGTTACATCCCTACTAATGTCAATCTTCTTGTATCCTAGGAAGTAGATTCTGTAAGCCTTCGAGCTTTCAGAGTATCCCACAAATATGCCCTTCTTTCCTGAAGGATCCAATTTTGTTCTCTTCTCTTTTGGAATGTGGATGTACACAGGACAGCCGAATATTCTGAGATGGCTGAATTCTGGTTTCTTGCCGAAGAATACTTCTTCAGGAGTCTTGTTCTCAATTACTCTATGTGGAGTACGGTTCTGTACATACACTGTTGTTCTAGCAGCTTCAGCCCAAAGATGCATAGGTAGATCTTGATCATGAAGCATAGCTCTTGCAGCTTCCATGATAATTTTGTTCTTTCATTCTGCAACCCCATTCTGTTGTGGATTATAAGGAGTTGACAACTCCCTCTTAATCCCTGATTCTCTACATAGCTCTTTGAATTCATTCGAAGTGAATTCTCCACCATTATCTGAACGAATGGTCTTGATCTTCTTTTCAGTATGGTTCTCGATTAAGCCTTTGAATTCCTTGAACTTGCTGAACACTTCATCTTTGTTTTTCATAAAGTAAATCCATGTCTTTCTAGAAAAATCATCAATAAAATAAACATAGTATGCATACCCGCTTAGTGAGTTTGATGACATTGGACCGCATACATTGGAATGGATGATTTCTAGAATGCCTTTGGCTTTGCTTTCACTACTAGGAAATGTTTTCTTTGTATTCTTCCCTTTCGCACATCCTTTTCAAACTCCATCATGTTTTGCTTGGAATTCTGGAAGACCTTCAATAGCTTTGCTTGCAATAGTTAGTGCCCTATAATGTACATGTGCAAGCCTTCTATGCCAAAGCTCATTTGGTTCTACTGTATCATGGATCAAGGCTTGTTCTGGATGACCCTTCAATTTGTACAAGCCTCCTTCTTGTTCTTCAATCACTACCGCATCATCGATTGTCTTTCCTTTTGGCCACATGATGACTTGACCATCTATGAATGCAACCCGCATTCCTTTTGCATCCAATGCTGAAATGGAGAGAAGGTTCTTCTTGAGTCCTGGAACAAATGATACTTCTTTCATTGTTAGAGACTTATCAGAGTCTAGCTTGTATGAAGATTCCCCACTACCTTTTATTGGATATTGGTAGCCATCTCCTAGTTTCACCTTATGAGGTGATTCGTGTTCTGACAGTTTTACAAAGGATTCCTTGAATCCCGTCATATGTTTGGAAGCCCCACTATCTATAAGCCAATCATCACTTCCATGAGTAATGTTACCTGTGAGAGCTGATATCAAAACATATTCATACTTGCTTGAAGAATCTTCACTTTCATATCTGGATCTCTTTTTGGATGGTTCATCATCCT
Organism: Pseudotsuga menziesii; assembly: GCA_001517045.1. Taxonomy (NCBI): domain Eukaryota; kingdom Viridiplantae; phylum Streptophyta; class Pinopsida; order Pinales; family Pinaceae; genus Pseudotsuga; species Pseudotsuga menziesii. The sequence continues at coordinate 115,859 of LPNX010655739.1, read as the reverse complement.
CTGCAACATGAGCATGATGTCTTCTTTTGTTGCTCTGCTTCTTATGATAGTGGTTCTTGTTCTTAGGACAGTGTTTTGCAAAGTTCCCTACTTCATCACATGTATAACATCTTGATCTAGACATGTTCTTTCTACTATTATCTCTATGATGAGGATTCTTACCTTTTGAGTGATGACTTACTTTTCTGCCTTTCTTGGAGTGAACTGTGAGGGATTGGTATTCACTTCCCATCTTCTCTTCTCGAGCTGCTATTCGGGCTTCTTCTTGAGAGCAATCTTCCCATAGTCTGCTAAATTTGACTAACTTCTTTCTAGCACAAATTCCTTGGATAAAAGCATCCCATGACCTAGGGAGGCCATTCAAGGTAGTCATGACAATCTCTGCATTCTCCACTTCTTCATCAACAGCTTCTAACTGTTCCTTGATTTGAGAAACCCTTGTGAAGTATGACTAGATAGTTTCTGCATTTTGAGTCTTCACATTCTTTAGCTGGTTCCTCAGGGTCATCTTCCGATTGATGTTCTTTCCTTCAAACAATTTGGTTAGGGCATCAAACATAGCTTTAGGTGTCTTGAGAGAGGACACCTGTGGGATGAGATGATCTTTGATAGATTCAGCAATTATTCTCTTTGCCATAACCATCTTCTTCTTATGTAAGGATTTTTCCTCATCTCCCTCTGGAACTGGAACCTCCTCATGAATGTAGGAGTCTAATTCATTATCTTCAAGGACCAAGGAGATCCTATACTTCCAAGCTCAGAAGTTATCAGCTCCCTCAATATTTTCATCAAACTTGGTATGATGAGACATCTTTAAATAAGAACCTCAAATGGAAATACAAAATATTTTAGATCTTACCAGGTTCAAGATGTCGGATCTGAAACTTGAGCTGAAATCCTGCAAAGTTGGTTCAGGAGCAACTAGGGTTTTGCTTTTCCGGAGTTCTGTCCACCCAAATGCCTTCAAATTTGTTCCTAACTTTGATTTTGGGGAGGAGATCAATCCAGGCCTGGGCTCACTAAAAAATTCCTCTTCTGTAGAAAGCCCTAATTTCTGACCCCAATGACAGGTCCAAAACTGAAAAACCTCAGAATTGGATTCTGTTTTGACAGAAAGATGCGCCCTAAGGAGGAGAGTAATTCCACCTTAATTTTGCTGAAAATCTATGGAGGAAGATCCACAAACAAGGAAGCCCTAGCTCCGCAGCTGCACAGTGTCTTCTTCTCAGGTTAGCTCTGATACCATGTTAGTTTTTCAATAATTAAGCTAGCATTATGATCTTAGGATCTTTTCACTAAGAGAATAACAAGCACAACAATAAAACATAAGCACATCACAAGAGACAAGAGACACAAAGAGTTTTTCTCGGGGAAACCATAAAGGAGAAAACCCCGCAACTTCCTTAGAGATAAAATCAGCACCAAAACAGTAAGAGATCTCCCAACAGCAGTGGCCTTCTAGTCCCAGTATATTTCCTCCTCCACAAGTGCACCTCACTTAAGAGAGTGAATGATGTGTGTGATAAATAGAGAGTCTCACTCTCTATTTATATTCTTCCATTCACTTGAATTGCATTTTCACACGTAGGCTCGGCCTAACATTACTTACCCGAGCCTACACCTTAATTAGTGTATAATAACTCGAGTGCCCCAAAACTGTGGGGACTTACCTAATGACTTGACATGAATTGTTTACATTATTAATCCTCTTGATCGGAACATCGAGGCATGACCACATGACTCAAATACATAATAGAAACATCTCGGAATAAACATCGGGTTACAATACATAAGATACATAGAAGAATACATTCCGAAGTTACATATACATCAACAACGACCAGATGGAGGGTGCCCCAGAACATCCGACGAAGTCTGCCCAAAACTACCCACATCCAGTTAGAACTTGACCATACCATGGTGTGGTACATGTAGGGCACCAAGGCAAAGGAAAAGACTCTCGACTACTACCCGATAGTCGAAGAAATTTTCTGGGAGTTAGCTCGATAGTCGGGTACAAAATTGTCGATACCAGCAAAGGAAAAATTGATAGACTTATCGATATAAGAGCCACTGATATACCAAGAGAAAGAAGAATATTATGAGATTATACATCAGTACATTTGTTTCGGAGGAGACACCAGCAGAAGACATAGGTCAACTGCAAATTATAATCAAATCGCCAACAAGGGAACAAACACAAGAAAAACAGCAGGTAACTAATTCATATGAAGAAAGAAACATCTTGACCCAACATCAGGGAGGACAGGAAGGGCAAGGAGACAACATAGAAATAAACCCTAAGTATGCTGTCACGAAAGAAAATATACTCAAATTGTCGAAGGAGATAGCAGCATCAAGGAAAAGAAAAAGAACTCAAGAACAGGAGCAGGGGAAGGGTAAGTGCAAGCTTATCATTGCAGAGTCCTCAGAAGATGAAGAAGACCTAGAATCTATAGCCTACGACATTATAGAATATGCCACAACAAATAGAGTTGCGACGGAAACCCAGTTCCAGAAATCCGTCAAAGCAAGGGCACAACAAGGTCAGTCGAAGAAGGTGAAAAGCACAAATACTTCGACAGCAAAAAATGTTGTGGATCTCGTGTCCACACCTCCACCCCCGTCTCTGACTAAAATAACACAAGAACTAATTCCACAACCTCCTTCCATAATCCCACTCGACATATGCAAGAATGCTATGCCAGAAACCTTGAAGAAAAGGTTCGACCGAGGCAGATACCTCCAAGCATACATTGAAAAATTACCTAAGTTGCTCACCTTGATACAAAATCTCTCTACCAAATGCCCTTTGTTCAAAGTTGGTGGATCCAGAATACCCACTCCCCAACTTGACCAGGCACCCCAGAGGCCAAGTACTGTGGCAGTAATAAGTTCGACATTTCAAAGAAACCTCGACAAACAAGCTATAGTTGTCACAAGTTGGACTACATCTGTCATCCAAACCATCTTCGAACCCCACCCACCAGCCTCGAAACCAACCGGAGATGAGGAAGGAGAGAAAATGGATGAAATAACTCAAGAAATTTATGAACTATTCTCCGACCTTCAGGAAGATCCACCCCCTCAAATCCACGACCTATCACCCGACCATATCTCCACCAACCAAATCACACCTGACCATTCACCAACACCATCACCACCACCCCCCAACCCAGAGCCTGCAATCAAACCAATTGCACCAGGACCACCTCCATCACAACCATTAGCACCAATAACATCTACATATGGACCCTCTATGCACAACCAACCAAATGCATAACCAGCTGCAGCAATCATCCAACTGACCCAACCAGAAATACCTTCAACCACTACTAGCCAACAACTAGACAACCCAATTTTGACTCTTGCAGGTACACAGGTGTCAAAGCAATTAGAGCAGCAAAAGAACAAAAAGAAGAAAGAAAAAAAGAAAAAGGACCATCAAGGTTAGATGAGAATGGTCCACATCAGTCAACTTGGGTCGACCACTGCATTCGATGCAACCAAGCTGAGGGATGGAGAATTAGGGCAACTTTTGGAAACACTGGCAATTGAAGCAAATACAAGGAGCCAGAACAGACGTAAGGAGCTTGACGATAATGAAAAAGAACAATTTGTGTTCCTTAAAAAATGTAGAAACCTTGTGCAATCTGTGCTACCAAGACCGATAGAGGCCGACACTGACAAGCTGCTAGAAAAAGTTTATCAATTGTTTGAGAGTGTGGTGTCGATGCTACAGGAACAGATGCAAGACACAAGAGAGGAGCAGAAAGAGGAAATAGCTCGACTATTGATGCAACAGCATACAACCTTTTCATAAGCATACAAGGTACCACAAGATCACACGGAGGAGTCAGTCATTACTGAAGAAGTACTACGAGACTGGCCTGCTTACTATGGGAAAGTCTATCAGCAAACCCGGCAGACCCGACAAGAAATCCAAGCGCTCAAGAAGAGAAAAAGCACAAAGGAAGCACTTAGAAGCACAATTGAAAATAAAATAGTGCTCGAAACAGCCAAATTACAGAAGCTTGAGCAACAAGCACATTAGTGGGTGCAACAAGCAATTCCAAGTTTAGAAAAATTAGACATCATCTGCCCACGGATGAAATGACTTTTTGAAACAGCAAAGGAAAAGGACCAGTTTATGGGTCCCGACATGGAAAGAATAGAAAAACTTTCCATTCAAGAAAAAATGTCAATATTATCAAGTCTGAATACATTAACCATTGACATCCAAAAAGTACTGCAAAGTTGGACAGAATTCCAACATCAGCTGCCAGTAATAGATGAAGCAATTATCGAAGTATGTGTACAGAAGAGACCAACCATCAGACTTCACATCCCATGAAGATTAAACACAGAAATAACTACTTAGGACAGGCAAAGAAATTTTGGTACCTCCATGTTTCTTTAGGACAAAGAAAAGTTTTGTTTGTGGGGGAGATGTTGGAGGAGAAAGCCGGTAAAGCCAACTAGAACCAGAGCCAACTTAGTCGATTAGCTGACTAGGTCGATCAGCCGACTAATTAGAGATTAGGTCGGCCACATAAGGTCATGTCGGTTGACTGAAATGATAGGTAGTTATTTGTAACTGTTTTGTAATTCATATATATTAGGATGTTGAGCCAGATGAGAACTAGGTTCAGTTCTATGTATTGTATGGACCCTTTCATTATAATATAATCTGTTATTCTATCTACTTGTTCTTGTCTCTTCTTTCTGTTATGTATGTATGCTTTTAATGTGTATTATTGGTAACCCTATGTGATCTGTGAGATTACAACATACCCCCATTGGGGATGTGTATTACCCCTTTACGAGATGTCTAAATTGTGTCTAGATCCTGATGTGCAACCTTCATTGTAAGTCAAGGAAATAGTCCCCAGTGTAGCATCATGTAGTATGTAATTGTGGTCTCTCTAGGAGAAGTGGGACCCATGTGAGATGACATGGAGGCTCGAGTCTTATATTTTGTTAGTGACTTGAAAGGGTATAAATAGGGAGGTGCTCTCCCTCATTTATACACACTTCACATATACTCTAAGGTGCATGATAGAGAGATACAGTCAAAGGAGGAGAGAAATATAGTTGTTGAACATTTCTAATTATGGCTTTTGATCATCTTACTATTCTGAATAAGTTTGCGGGGTTTTCTCCTTTATGGTTTCCCCGATGAAAAATATTTGTGTCTTGTGTATCTTTTACATTTTATGCATTTTGATGTACTTATTATTCTTTCAAATAAATATCCTAGATAATATAATCAGATCTTAAGAAAATCTAACATGGTTTCAGAGCCTCTCTCAAAGAAGGCATTGTGTAGCTACGGGAACTAGGGCTTCCTAGTTGAAGTTGTACTCTCCAAAGATCATCAAGAAAGAAGGGTTAGGATAACTCACTTCACTAGGGCATATATATTGGTGGTATTAGTTTTTGAATCATAGAATTTTCATTGTGCAACTGAAATACAGCTACAATGGCAGCTAATGGAAATTAGGGTTTCCTACCTAAAAACCCTAGAAGACTGAATTTAGTCATTCTATAACTTTCATTATAACCTGATATTGGATAAGGTTTAGAAGCCAAAAATTTTATAGGACAAAGATAAATTCATGTTGTACATTATGTAAAATTTTCAACATCATATTCACTATACGTCAGGAGATATGGTTCCTCCAAATCAGGGTTCCAACCTCCTCCAGAATACAGGCATAAACAGGTGACCTAGGGATATGATTTTCAGACCCAGAATGTGAAACGGTGACACATGGTAGTCCGTATAAGTTCGCTATGTTGAAGAGTTCCCAAAATAGTCACCATTGGGAAAATATGAATAAGTCCCACTTGGAGATTCCATTTCTACTCTAACTTATGGGGTTCGAAAGAAGACTTATCTTGATATCACACTGATAATTTTCATACCTTAAAGATCTGAAACTTCAGAGATAAATCATAATCAATATCAGTCATTTCTATATAAGAAATTGGAAAACTAGGGCTTCCTGTTCTGGAAGATTCCCTCCACTAGTTTCAAAAAAGTAGTACATTGGATAGATCACCTTGAAAAGGCCCATATTTCTATCCAATCATAAGTTTGAAATTCCAAGTTTTTAAAATTAGGGTTTCTATGATAAACCCTAGATCAGCCAGCTCCAGAACCAAGACAGACACCTCAAATCAGTAAAATCTAAATTTTTGCTATATACATTTGAGGTTCTCATTTCAAAATGACTAATCACACCAGCTTGATGAAAATCTTAGTGAAGCTGGAAACTTCCAAGTATGGAAGTATAGGACCTCTGTGATCCTTGAAGAAATTGACTTGGATTAGTATTTTAGTAAGGAAGTTCTAAGAGCCAAAGAGAGATGAAGCTAAGGCTAGGGCCAAGAGAATCATTGCAGATTCTATTAAAGATCATTTCATCCTTCATGTGTCATCCTTGAAGACACCAAAAGGAAGTGTTCAATGCTATGACTAAGCAATCGAAGAAGAATAATATATTGTTATAACCACCTTGAATGGCCTCCCAAGATCATGGGATTCATTCATTCAAGGAATATGTGCCAAAAGGAAGTGATTACCTTCAGCAGACTCTGGGAAGAGTGCACACAAGAAGAAGATTGACTCATAATAAGAGAAGAGAAGATAGGGAAACTGAATATCAAGCTCTCATGATTCATAGAAGACCCCTTAAGTGATGAGGAATATAAAGGACTCAATTCTTGAAGAACCTCTTATTCATCATAGCATTTGGATAAGAAATGATGTTGTTATGAATGAAGAAGATGATGAAGCTGAAGGCTCAAGAAGGAGTCTATCCACAAAACAAATAAAGATAAGTATTCAATTGTCATTTTATGATATTGTTTGGTTATGCATTTGTTTATATTCAGTTGATGTGTTATGCATGTTTGAGTATTTGCATTTATACTACTGAATCGCACATGATGGGTAAGAATTCAATGATGTTGTACAACATTCCATTACTACTTATCTAGATTAAAACCTCTTTGTAGGAATATTAGGATTAGTATACACTCTTAATAACATTAGGGTCGAATTCATCTAGAATTTATTGTATCTATACATGATGTGGATGAATGTTGTAGCATTGGCTAAAATAGTCGCATGGTTATGTGACATATATTTGTCACTATTAATATGTTTTGGAAATTATGATATGTTTCTAATCAAGCAAATGGACTTGGCTTGTAGATCATGCCAAAGAAAAAGTAATGATGGTTCAGAAGAGGAATCTAAATTTTCCTGGGTCAAAGACACCATAGCGAAAAAAAGAGCTTCAGAAGATATAAAGAGAACGATAGATCCACCTCGAGAGATGAAGACCACCTTGGGTATGAGAAATAATCCAAGATGAAGAATAGTATGATGATACTTCCAATTAAATAAAGAGGCCTCAGACACACTCTAGTTATGTGACATTGTTGAGCGACATCATTGATGCAAATCCTTTCAACTATGAATAAGTACACAAGAAGAAAGGGAAGGAGACTATGATCAAAGAGTACCAGTTCAAGAAGAATGATGACTAGGATGCAGTGTCAAGACCTAAAGGGAAGTCCGTAGTGTCTTCCATATGGATATACAAGATCTAGCATGCAGTAGATGGAAACATCGTGGGATATAAGGAAATATTCGTAGCAAGAGGATTCTCACATAGAGAAGGCATAGACTACATTTGCACTAGTGGTGAATCAAGTATACGTAGAGAAGCCACTAGGAGTTGAGATACATGACAGGAAGACTCATGTGCAAATTAAACAAGGAATTGTATAAGCTCACAGATGGGTGCAAGAAGAACTTTTCAACAAAGTTCAATATAGAGGATCTTGATACCAATGTCCCTAGATGGATACATAGAATATTAGTAGTAGGGGAAGCTACTTGTCACTCCATTACAGAATGTTTCAATACATAGAGTATGAAAGGAAGAGGGAGAATGATGCTCCACTTCAGAGGGGGTGACTATAGAATATCCTGAGGTTCGACATGGTACAATAGGATGGACAACTTACTGATGGCTCTAGGATTTACTAAGAGTAAAGAGGATTCCAACCTTTACTTCAAGGTTGAAGGCAGAAGACCAGTGATGCTCCTATTATATGTCGATGACCTATTCCTAGTGGGAAAAGAGGAAATCATTAAAGATACAAGAAGGATACGTGATGCCGAGTTTGAGATGAAGGACTTGGGTATGATGCACTACTTTATAGGCATGGAGGTGTGGCAGAGTATGGATGGAATCATCCTTGGAAAAGGGAAGTATGCAGTGGAGATCCTAAAGAGGTTTGGGATGATGGAATACAAGGTCGTGGCCACACCTATGGCATCAAACCTGAAGCTATTGAGTGATGATTCATCAGAGACAGTTGATGCCATGATGGATCGTCAAATGATTTTTTCATTGATGTTCCTGATGAATACAAGACCAGGCACATGCTTTGTTGTGAATGACCTAAGCCAGTTCTTGATGGATCCGATACATGCTCACCTGGTTGAAAAGCATGTTGTGATGTACCTGAAGGGTACAGTTGAGTATGGGCTCAAGTATGATATGAATCAGAAGACTAACCTACATGGTTATGTTGATTCGTATTGGTAGCTCCACTGAGAAGAAGAGAACATTGGGTTGCTTCTTCAGTTTGAGATCCAGTATGGGCTACTAGTTTGGTAGAATTTAGTCCTGCATGGCGCTGAGTACAACTAATATAGGAGTAGTGAAGCTTTAGTATGTGATCCTCATTGATATCTCTTGAAAGAGGGAGTGATGAGTTCTATCATAGCCAGTGAGACAAGTTATCTGAGCATAAAATCCTGGTGAAGCTCGTAGGTTTCTCAGACATAAATAGTCCTATAGGTTGTCCTTAGATGTAATCAGTCTTGGTGAAGCTCGTAGGTTATCCTTGGATGTTAACACTCTTGATGTGATTCTATGCTGGAAATGGCCAGAGTGAAGTTTGAATAATTCAGAGAGAATCTTGGTGCAATTCAGATCAAGGTTCCTTCCAAGGGGAAGTAACGAGTCTAGAAAATGTAGATACACATATTCCTTTCTAACATGGTGGTAGGTTGGGCCTCCCATGGTCATTTATTTAAGTGCTAAGAGCCTTTCTGACATGGTGGCAGGCTGGGCCTCCCATGGTCATTGATGTAAGTGTTTTGTTATTTGTATATGGTATGTGCTCCGTGTGATGATGAGATGATCTAAAGATGATGAGGTTATAGTAGGGTACAAAGGTATTGCAAGGCATGCAATCAGTCCTGAGATGCTCCTTCAGGTTTTGCAGTGGCATATAATCAATCCTGGGAGATCTTGCAAGTTTTGCAAGAGGCATATAATAAGTCTTGGCATGTACCTACTCGATGGCTTTCTTGCAGAGATGATAAAGACATGGCAGAGGTCTAGGCCTACATCCAACATGAAAAAGGGTTGGCTCTGTAGAGAAAGACCTTATAGAGGGCAAGGCCTACATCCAGCATGAAAAAGGGTTGGCTCTGTAGAGAAATACCTTATAGATGGCAAGGCCTGCATCCAACATGGAAAAGGGCTAGCTTTGTAGAGAAATACCTTGCAAAGGGAAAGGCCTACATCCATCATGAAAAAGGGTTGGCTCTGTAGATGAAGACCTACATCCAGCATGAAAAAGAGTTGGCATCGTAGACCTACATCCAGCATGAAAAAGGGTTGGATCTATAGATGAAGACCTACATCCAACATGAAAAAGGGTTGGAACTGTAGACCTACATCCAGCATGAAAAAGGGTTGGCACTGCAGAAAATTCTAATGACAGATAGTATGGGATGATGATCAAATTATAAGAAGATGATGGCAGCTACTATGATGAAGAATCTATGACTCCATGATGATGATGATGCAATGAATACCTAACAGGATGTGTTGATGATTGTGTAGAGAAAGAATACCTTCCTAGTTAAGATGGAGTGTTGATATATTTGTAACTTCAGAAGATATTCTTATATATATTATCATTGTATATTGTTGTACCCCCATTAAGAATGTGTGTTACCCCTTGATGGGATGTCTAAATTGTGTCTAGATCTTGAGGTACAACCTTTGTTGTAATTCGAGGCAATAGTCCCCAGTGTAACATCATGTAATACGTTATTATGGTCTCTCTAGGAGAAGTGAGCCCCATGTGAGATGACATGTAGGCTTGAGTCTTATATTTGGTCAGTGACTTGAAAGGGTATAAATAGGGAGGCGCTCTCCCTCATTTATACACACCTCACATACTCTCTAAGGTGCATGAGAGAGAGATACAATCAGAGAGGAGAGAAAGATAGTTGTTGAACATTTCTTATTACTGTTTTTTATCATCTTACTATTCTGAAGAAGTTTGTGGGGTTTTCTCCTTTATGGTTTCCCTAATGAAAAATATTTGTGTCTTGTGTATCTTTTACATTTTATGCATTTTACTATACTTGTTATTCCTTCAGATAAATATCCTATATAATCTAATCAGATCTTAAGAAAATCTAACACAATTAAAGAAAAAACACATTGCATCAATCACAGATCAATGTCGTAAATACGCAATACAGTCACATTTGAACCACAAAAAATAGGAAAATGGGAAAACAGTAAGAGAATCAGTAATTATGCTCAACCTCCATCATGTCATATTAAATTTCGAAACAAAACATAAATTCCCCAAAATAGTTCCTCAAGTCGCATACACGGATCACACAGTCGTGGTTCTCAAAACTGAGAAGACAACCAATCGAATAGAATTTCAAAAATAGTCTCTGATCTCAACAGAAGCAGACTAAGAATACTTAACATTTAGAATTCGACATCTACTTATAGGCTTGCGCTTTTACATCGTTGGTCCACTTAACCAAATTCCTAACTAACTCTTAACAGATTCTACAAAATACTGACCACTATCCACAAAATTTGGTCCAAAACTACAAAAGATGATCAAAATACAAAAAATATTATATTTCCAAATTGTGCGTCATTTTCCACCTTGTGCGGTATCTTTGACCTTGAGCAACATCTGCGATGTTTCACAACTAAATTATCCCAAAACCACCTGCCAACAACTCCTTATCAAATTATGGTTGCTGCCAACAAGCCAGCATGGAGAGCCAGAACACCACTTAATTTGGTTGCACCTCTGCATGATTTTCCTAAGCACCGAGAGAGAATGTTACCAAAGATTGACCCAGGAAAAGACATCTCTGTAGAAGACCACCTGAAAAGTTTTTTCTTAGATATGGAAATTTTAAATATTGAACATGAAGATGTTGTATGCAGAATTTTTCCACATACTTTAGAACCTAAAATGGATTCTTGGTTTTTTACTTTGCAGCCCAATTCAATAACAAACTGGGACACCTTTGAAAGGGAATTTAAAAGCAAATTTGGTAGTCAAAAAACTCTCACTACCCTTATGAAAGAATTGATGTCCCTAAGAATGGAAAAGAAAGAAAAGGTTCAAGATTTCAACCAAATATTTACTAATCATTTGAGCAATTTTAGTGCTACAAACAAAACAACTAAGGATTTATTTGTAGAATATTATACCATGACACTATCCCCACAACTAGCAATGTTTGTGAAGAGGGAAGTTAACCTAACACTAGTTGAAAATTTTGAAGAATCCATCAAAGTAGAAGCTGATCTGGACAGTATAGCAAAACATACTTTAGAGCCATAGGTAAAGACCTTTAGCGGTAAAAAACCTTTCATGCTAACTAGACCTAAGGAGGAATACTCGAATGAATTAGAAAATGTGTTCAAGATGGTACAAAAGTTATCGAATAAGATAGTAGATCTAGAAAAGGACAAAGAAGCTAGCTCATCAAAAAAAATTTCAAGCCTTGTTTCAAAAAAAGGGAAGAACGTGGATAGTCTCAACCACCTGTGTATAATTCCTCCTTTTTGAACTTTAATGAGGTAGGCATGGACCATTTATGTGCTTTCCATCAAGAGCCTCGTTCTGAAAAGAGTTTCCCGCAATGGATAAACTCAATGACTTTGGTTATGAATCAACTATTAGATGCTCAATTAACAGAGCCTGGGGTGGAAGAAGAACAAACCAATCAACCGGAAGAAACACATGAAGAAACCACATTGGTACTATGGGATTATGCACCTACATTGGGACTAAATGAAGAGGAGCCTACTGAAGAGATTAAACTATCATCGGTTAATGTTAGAACAAGAAGTAAACGACCGATAATGGATGAAATTTCAGTATTGCCTAAAATAAAGAAGATGAAAGAAAACGTGAAGAATATTATCAGTACTACCCAAACAAAATCTAAGTCTGATCCAGTCAAAATAAAAGATAAAAACCCAGTTATCAGTAATCCTATAAGGACCATGGTAGATAAAATAGAAATCAACAAGAAAGGTCTTGTAGAATATGATATGGGGTATGATATAGTATAATACATTAAGAAAACAAAAGCAAATATTTATCTATTTGAATTATGTAATTTTCCCCAGCAAAGAAAGAAGCTTATGGAATATTTCAATCCATAACCCAGCATATCCCAAGAAGACGTTGAATCTGATAAAGAAATTAATGAAGCAAGCATTGGAGGAAAATCCAAATCTCAGACTTTGCCTTTTTTGTTATGCTTTGAGATTTTTAATCATAATGTGCATAAATTTTTGGTGGATTCTGGGGCTTCATCTAATGTCATGCCACTCTTAGTATGTAAAAATATTAATGATCAACCCACACCATCCTCATGTAGGATCATTCAATTAGACAGATATGTTGTTAAGGTAATAGGGGAAATGAAAGATGTATTGATTTAGTTATCTGTAGATGATAGATTTTTCCAGTTTATAGATATTTGTTGGATATTTTTGTGGTCAGGGGGATACTATTGGAGGATTTGCAGTCATATGAAAAATAGATCAGAGTGTGATAAGGTTTTCATTGATGGAAACATAGTTCCAAGCATGATCCAGATGAACAGAGGACACGAAAGATTCCATGGCTAATGGCACAACATAGTTCCAAGCATGATCCAGGTGAGCAGAGCAATCAAAAGAATCTATGGCTTGTGCAGAGATCCGATAGTCAGGAATGAATCTACAAAAGAAAATCAATGGTCAGGAGCAAATTTGTAAAGTTTTAAAGAAGATCTGATGAATAGATCTGACAGACAGGAATGAAACCATATAAGAAATCAATGGTCAAGTGCAAATATGAAAAGTTTCAAAGGTAATCTGATGAACAACATCGGCCAGTCAGGAGAGAACCCACACAATAAATCGACGGCGTGGAAGGAGTGTTGCAAAGTAGAAGTCAAAAAGTGGAAAGTCTAGAAATTATCTAAACAAATATTGAAGACTCGAGTTCTGCATCCCGCACCGAATCTAATATCGACGGTCAAGAAAGCGTGCACAAGAAATCGACAGTGCGGAAGGATTTTTGCAAGTGGAAGTCAAAAAGCGGAAAGTCTGGAAATTGTCTAAAAAAATATTGAAGACCCGAGTTCTGCATCCCACACTAGATCTAAGATCGACGATTGGGAAAACGTGCACAAGAAATCAACAACATGGAAGGAGTTCTACAAGAGGAAGACGAAATTTAGAAAGCGGAAATCTTGGAAGTTGTTTAACAAAATATTCAAAACCCGAGTTGTGAATCCCACACCATATCTAATATCGACGGTTGAGAAAACGTGCACAAGAAATCAATGGCGCGGAAGGAGTTCTATAGGTGGAAGGTGGAAGTCAGAAAGCGAAAACTTGGAAATTGTTTAACAAAATATTGAAAACCTGGGATCTACATCCCGCAACAGATTCAGATAAACAGTCATGGAGAGACCAAAGAAGATCAATGTGCAGAATGATTGGGGAGGAACCTGTAATGTGGAACCAGAACTATGGAACTAGGAGTGCAGAAGATCTACTATTTTTAAGAAAATGACAAGTGTGGAATAAGCCAAAGGATGAAGAATCATTACAGAAATTCATGGTTAACCAGCGAATGGAATTCTTGTTTGTCATAAGGCATCAAACAGTTTGAATAGTTATGGAAATAGACCGTTAGGTGCACAAGCAGGTAAAGAAGTTACAGATTGACTTCTATAAAATGATGGGAGATAGGAAGAGAAGAGAGAGCTTTCTACATACAGAGAACTGGTTCTTGGATCATTGTCAAATTGGAGATTGCAAAATGACAAAGGACTCTGAGCTCTTTCAACAATATCTAGAACAGAGATGATGAGGGGAACCAAGATGCATAACAAATTCCAGAGCAGATTTTTATAGAGTTGGTTTGAATTGTTATATCTTTTTCTCTAAATATTGTACGGTACATGTTTTCAATCTAAGAAACAAGGGTGGTAGGGTGGTGCTAGGAAAAACATGTTGTCTTCTCTGTACAAGTTGAATCCTGTAAAAGCGGAAGTTGATGCTTTCACTTAGTTGTAGCTGGAGAGTGTTATTTTAGTGGGTTCCATAAAAACATGAGGGTTGGTTCTCTCTACAAGAAGGATTTTTTTAAACAGAGGTTGCATCCTCTTTTGAGTAGGTGCTCAAATAAAAATGAATGTTTGTATGCCTCTATCAGGCATGTGTAATTGATAATCTTCATCTCTTATGTTATACTTGCTTCATTATCATAACTATAAATCTATAATCAGTAATAAGGGTTTAAATTTTGAAAAATGGTTTAAGCTTTGGAAATAAATGATTCACCCCCCCTCTCAGCTATTTGATTAATTTCAACAATTAGTATCAGAGCAGGTTCCTTTTGTCAAAAGGTATATCTGAAAGCTTAAACATGACAAGTTATGAAGGGACGTCATCCAATAAGGTTCCTCTATTTGATGGAACAAAGTTTTTCTTTTGGAAGGTTAGAATGAGAACCTGTATAATGTCCTTGGGAGCTGATGTGTGTGATGTAGCAGAAACTGGCTATGTAAATCCAGTTGTGCTAGCCTCCAAAGATGACAAGCTGGAATTTAGTTTCAATACGAAGGAAATGAACGCTATTCCAAGTGGTCTTGCAGAGACTAAGTTTGTTAAATTAATGCATCTTGATTGTGCAAAAGAAATGTGAGATAATCTTGTAAACAATTATGAAGGAAATGAAAAAGTAAAGGATTCCAAACTACAGACATATAGACTAAAATTTCAACAGCTAAAAATGAATGAGGATAAGACAGTCAATGAATATTCCTAAGAATAGAAGAGACTGTGGATTCCATGAACGGTCTTGGTGAAAAGTTTGATGAAGCTTTCCTATTTCAGAAAATTTTAAGATCTCTTCTTGAGAGATTTAATCCCAAGGTCTTGGCCGTAGAAGAATTGAGTGTTAGACTTTTAACATTAAGCTTGCATAACATTAGGATCTTTAACTGAGAGAACAACAAGCACAAAAATCAAACACAAGAGACAATGAACATAGTGTTTTTCCTCGGGGAAACCATAAATGGAGAAAACCCCGCAACTTCCTCAGAGATAGAATCAGCACCAAAGTGAAACCCAAAAACAGTAAGATGATCTCCCGGCAATAGTAACCTCTTTCTTCCTTCCCCGGTTTCTTTCTCTTCCTCATCTATGCACTACAACTGAGTGTGATTGAGTGTGTGTTAAATAGATAGGCTAGCTCTCTATTTATACTAATTCCTAACTTGACTAAACCCAACTAGGGACGACTTCACTAGTTGAGTCTAATAACCCTAGTGCCCCAGAACTGCGGGGACTTTAACCCTTAGACAATAGGAGGGTTAACCACCTTGAATTGACATGACTTGTTTACATTATAGAAACTTCCTAATAGGAACATCGAGGCATGATATGACTCAAGTACATTACAAATACATCCCAAAATAAACATCAGGTTACATAAGATATACAAGTGAATACATTCTGAAGTTACAATTACATCAACACTCCCTCTTAACTAGGAAGGTATCCTCTCGACACAATTTATCAGCACAATCATCATCGAGTCTTCTCTATCTTCAAGTCACCTTCATCTTCAAGTCATCTTCACCTGGATTTGGGTCATCACTTGATCTAGATCATCATCACTGGATATGGATCATCCCTTGATCTGGATCATCTCTGGAGCATCATCTCTGGATCTAGATCATCCCTCGATCTAGATGATCTCTGCTGGATCATCAACACTGAATCTTCACATGTGCTATCTCATGATTCTTCTCGACACAGGAAGTTCTATAGAGCCAGCCCTTTTTCATGCTAGTTGTAGGCCTAGCCTCCATGTAGTTCTTCTTCAGCACTTATATCTGACCCTAAGTTAGAATGGCCCTCCCAGCACTTATATTTGATCATGTAGGAACCAATCCTATAATCATATAAGAAAGGCATGCCCAACACTCACATCTGACCATGTGGGAACCAATCCCATAACCTTGTTAGAAAGGCCCAGCACTCACATTTGACACATTCGAGGAACCAATCCAACATACATGTTCAAAAAGGCTCAGCACTTATATTTGACACATGCGAGGAACCAATCCAACATACATGTTCAAAAAGGCTCTGTACTTACACTCAACACATGCGAGGAACCAATCCAACATGCATGTTCAAAAGGGCTCTGCACTTACATCTGACACATGCGAGGAACCAATCCAACATGCATGTTCGAAAGGGATTTGCACTTACATTTGACACATGCGAGGAACCAATCCAACATGCATGTTCAAAAGGGCATGCACTCACATATTATCAAGTAGGAACCAATCCTACAGTCATATTAGAATGGCCCCCAGTCCCAGACTGAGCTACCTAGTAACTAACCAGGTGCCTCCATTCCAAGAATGGAATTTAGCGCTTACTTCTGATCATGTAGGAACCAATGCTACAGTCACATCAGAATGGCTCAGCACTCATATCTGACATGGAAGGAATCAATCCTCACCATGACAGAATGGATTAGCCCTTACATATGACCATGGAAGGAACCAAGACTCTCACCATGTCATAATGGCTCTAGGTCTCATCATTTCCCTTTGGAGGAAACCTCGATCTGGAGAACACCAAGCTTATCCCTAAAGTACTTGAACTTCACCCTAGCCAATGGCTTTGTCAACACATCAACTATTTGTTCCTCCATCGCAACATACTAGAGCTTCACTCCTCCCCTATACACCATATCCCTAATATAGCGATACTTGATCTCAATATGCTTCGACTTGTCATGGAACACTGGATTCTCTGACAACTTCACGCAACTCTGGTTGTCACAATGTATACAAGTAGCATCCATCTGGAGATCAAATAAATCGGATAGTATCTTCCTTATCCATACTACCTCACAACTAGCTGAACAAGCTGTGACATACTCTACTTCAGCTGTACTCAGTGCCACACAGAATTGCTTCATGCTAAACCAAGATATCACACCTAATCCCATATTAAAGCAACACCTTGAAGTGCTCTTCCTATCGATGGCAGTTCCTGCCCAATCTGAATCAACATAACCCTCCAGGTTAATCTTCTGATTTGCCTCATACTTGAGCCCATAATCAATTGTACCCCTTAGGTACCTTAGAATATGCTTTGCAGTAATCAAGTGAACATTTCTTAGATCTATTAAGAACTAGCTCAAGGTGTTCACAGCAAAGCAAATATATGGTCTCGTGTTCGTCAGGTACATCAAGGACCCAATCATCTGACGATACATCGTAGCATCATCCATCTCTGATGAAGCATCACTCAATAGCTTCAGGTTCGATTCCATAGGTGTGGTCATGGCCTTGCAGTCCATCATCCCAAACCTCTTCAGGATCTCTACTGCATACTTCCCTTGTCCGAGGGAAATTCCATCCGCATTCTGCCACACCTCCATGCCTAGAAAATAATGCATCATACCCAAGTCCTTCATTTCGAACTCAGTAGCAAGCTTTCTCTTCGTATCAACAATCAACCCATCCATACCTATTACAAACAAATCATCTACATACAGTAGGAGCATCACTGGGTTGCCATCTTCAACCTTGTAGTAAAGGTTGGAATCTGCTTTACTCTTGATAAAGCCCAAACTGGATAGAAATCTATCAATTCTGTCGTACCAAGTCCTGGGTGCCTGTTTCAAACCGTATAGGGTTTTCTTTAATCTGCACACATGAGACTCCCTATCATGTGTCTCAAAACCGAGTGGTTGTTGTACGTACACTTCCTCTTCCACTACACCATTCAAGAAAGCAGTCTTGACATCCATTTGGTGTATCTTCCATTTCATCACTGCAGCCAAAGCAAGTACCGATCTGATGGAAGTGTATCTGGCTATAGGTGCAAATTTTTCTTCATAATCTATTCCTTCCTTCTGTGAGAAGCCACAAGCCACGAATCTTTCCTTATATTTCTCTATGCTACCATCTGCAACATGCTTGATCTTGTAGATCCATTTGGAAGTAATAATCGACTTTCCTTCTGGTCTTGGGACAACATCCCAAACATCATTCTTCATGATCGATTGATACTCTTCAATCATAGCATCCTTCCATTATTTTCATTATGTTGTTTCTTCATAGTTGGAAGGTTCTTTATTGGTAACATCACATAGTAAAGCTACATATCCAGAGCAGGATCTGGTTTTGTTTCTTTCTCTGTGATTCTCTTCTGGAGCCTCATATCTTTCTGCACCTTGGATAATTTCTTGTACCCAAGCAGGTTTCCTCTTGTGAGGATTCTTCTCCTGAGGTGGATCTACAAGTATTTGTGGTTCTTCAAATTCTCTATCTTCTTCTTGAGTTTCTTCATTCATGGTTGTATCATGAATTTTGGGTCTTCTGCTTCTTCAAGATCTTCAGCAGGTCTCTTTCTGGATTTGTTGTAAGCTGAGTCTGCATCAAATGTTACATCCCTAATGATGTTGATCTTCTTGAATCCCGGGAAGTATATTCTGTAAGCCTTCAAGCTTTCAGAGTATCCCACAAATATACCCTTCTTTCCTGAAGGATATAGTTTTGTTCTCTTCTCTTTTGGAATGTGTATGTACATTGGACAACCGAATATTCTGAGATGGCTGACTTCTAGTTTCTTACCAAAGAAGAATTATTCAGGAGTCTTGTTCTCGAGTACTCTATGTGGAGTATGGTTCTGTACATACAATGTTGTTCTAGCAGCTTCTGCCCATATATGCATAGGAAGATCTTGATCATGAAGCATTTCTCTTGCAGCTTCCATGATAGTTCTATTCTTCCTTTCTGCAACCCCATTCTGTTAAGGATTATAAGGAGTGGACAACTCCCTATTAATCCCTATTTCTTTGCATAAGTGTTTGAATTCATTTGATGTGAATTCTCCGCCATTATATGATCGAAAAGTCTTCATCTTCTTTTCTGTGTGGTTCTCGATCAAGGCTTTGAATTCCTTGAACTTACTGAACACTTCATCTTTGTTCTTCATGAAGTAAATCCATGTCTTCCTAGAAAAGTCATCAATAAAAGAAACATATTATACATACCCGCTTAGAGAACTTGATGACATTGATCTACATACATCAGAGTGGATGATTTCCAAGATTCCTTTTGCTTTGCTTTCGCTACTTGGAAATGTCTTCTTTGTGTTCTTTCCTTTCGCACATCCTTTGCAAACTTCTTCATGTTTTTCTTGAATTTCTGGAAGAACTTCAACAACTTTTCTTGCAAGTGGTAGTGATCTGTAGTGCACATGTGTAAGCCTTATGTGCCAAAGTTCATTTGGCTCTACTGTGTCATGGACCAAATCTTGTTCTAGATGGCCCTTCAATTTGTATAATCCTCCTTCTTGTTCTCCAATTACTATTGCATCATCAATAGTCTTTCCTCTTGGTCACATGAGGATTTGGCCATATACAAATGCCACCCTCATTCCTTTTGCATCCAATGCTGATATGGATAGAATATTATTCTTTAGTCCTGGTATAAACAAGACATCCTTCATTTTCATAGACTTTTTAGAATCTATCTTGTAGGAGGATTCACCACTACCTTTTATGGGATATTGGTAGTCATCCCCAAGTTTCACCTTATGGGGTGAATTATGTTCAGATCGTTTCTCAAAGGATTCCTTGAAACCTATCATGTGTTTGGAAGCCCCACTATCAATAAGCCAATATTTTCTTCCACGAGTGACAATTCCGCTGAGAGCAAAGATCAAAACATATTCATCTTCACTTGAAGAGTCTTCACTTTCTTGTTTTACCCTCTTTCTGGGAGGATCATCATCCTCAGCAGTGTGAGCATGATGTATTCTTTTGGATTTCCTCTTCTTCTTGGATCCATTCTTATTCATGGGACAATTTCTAGCAAAGTGTCCTATTTCATCGCATGTATAACATCTAAGTTTAGATGAACCTTTCTGATGAGAATGCTTACCTTGGTGATGATGCTTTTCCCTTCTTCCTTTCTTGGAGTGTACTGTGAGAGCTTGATCTTCACTTCCCATCTTTTCTTCTTGAGCTGTTATCCAAGCTTCTTCTTTAGACCATTATTCCCATAGTCTACTGAACTTGAATAACTTCTTCCTAGCATAGATTCCTTGGATGAAAGAATCCCATGACCTAGGGAGGCCATTCAAAGTTGTCATCACAATTTCTGTATTCTCCACTTCTTCATCTACTGCTTCTAGTTTTTCTTTGATCTGAGAGACCCTTTTGAAGTATGACTGGATGGTCTCCTCATTCTGGATCTTGACATTCTTCAACTGTTTCCTTAGAGTCATCTTCGGATTGATGTTCTTCCCTTCAAACTATTTGGTTAGGGCATCAAACATGGATTTAGGTGTCTTGAGGGAGGACACTTGTGGAATGAGGTGATCCTTGATGGAATCTGCAATGATCCTCTTTTCCATAACCAACTTCTTCTTATGTAAGGCCATGGCCTCATCTCCCTCTGGAACTGGAACCTCATCATGGATGTAGGAGTCCAACTCATTTTCTTCCAGGACTAGGGAGATCCTATACTTCCAGGCTCGAAATTTATCAACTCCCTCAAGCTTTTCATCAATCTTGGTATGATGAGACATCTTAACTGAGAACCTCAAATGGTAATACAAAAGATTTAGATCTTACCAGGTCAAGATGTCAGATCTGGATTTGGAGTTGAAATCCTATAGTGCTAGTTCAGAAGCATATTAGGGTTTTGCTTTTACGGAGTTCTGTCCAACCAAATGCTTTGAATTTGATCCCTAACTTCACATTTTGGGAGGAAATCAATCCAAGCCTGGTCTCACTAAAAAATTCCACTTCTGTGAAAATCCCTAATTTCTGGGAGCAGTGTCGGGTCCAAAACTGAGAAACCTCAGAATTGGATTCTGCTTCGACAGAAAGATGCACCCTAGAGAGGAGAGTTATTCCACCCTAATTTTGATGAAAATATGTGGAGAGAGATCCACAAAATATAGGAATCCCTAGTTCCCGCAACTACACAGTGTCTTCTTCTCAGGTTAGCTCTGATACCATGTTATATTTTTAACATTAAGCTAGCATAACATTAGGATCTTTAACTAAGAGAAAAACAAGCACAGCAATCAAACACAAGAGACAATGAACACAGTGTTTTTCCTTGGGGAAACCATAAATGGAGAAAACCCCGCAACTTCCTCAGAGATAGAATCAGCATCAAAGTGAAACCCAAAAACAGTAAGATGATCTCCCGACAGCAGTAACCTCTTTCTTCCTTGCCCCGATGTCTTTCTCTTCCTCATCTATGCGCTACAACTGAGTGTGAGTGAGTGTGTGTTAAATAGAGAGGGTAGCTCTCTATTTATACTAATTCTTGATTTGACTAAACCCAACTAGGGCCAACTTCACTAGGTGAGTCTAATAACCCTAGTGCCCCAGAATTGTGGGGACTTTAAACCTTAGACAATAGGAGGTTTAACCACCTTGACTTGACATGACTTGTTTACATTATAGAAACTTCCCGATAGGAAAATCGGGGAATGATATGACTCAAGTACATTACAAATACATCCCAGAATAAACATCGGGTTACATAAGAAATACAAGTGAATACATTCCGAAGTTACAATTACATCAACATTGAGTGATCTAAAAACTCTTCCCATTGACCAACTACTAGGTATTCTGACAGCCTATGAAATGAGGATTGGTAAAGACAAATCCACCACTCAAGACACTTCCTTTGAAGTAGATAAACATATTGATTCTGAAATGGATGTGGCTAAGGAAAAATTTGTAAGGAGGCTGAAGAAAGGTTCATGTAAATACAAAGAAAAGATGTCCTTTAAATTTTTTAAATGTAGTAAAATAGTTCATTTTGATTCCAAATGTCCCCTCAAGCACAAGAGGCAGACCTCTGATTATTATGAAAGTCATTCATTCAATAAATACGGTAAAGAGGCTAAACACAAAAATAAAATCATATGTGTAAATGATGTTGACTCTTCACAAGAAACAGGCAGTTATTCATCTAGTGAAGATGAAGGGAAAAACTTTATGCTTATGTCCATAGATGATATTGGAAATGAATGTATATAAAGTGACCTAAATGAGGAAGAATCCATGGTGGACATGGAAGGTGAACTAATCAGTGCTATGGAGGAAATTGACAAGATTGGATTAAAGAAAAGAAAAGAAAAACAGTTACTGGTGCAGTATGAAAAGAATGGAAAAAAACTAAGTGAAGACATTGCCCTGTTAAAATTGGAACTAGAAGAAGCAAAGAATATAGAAGAGCTTCTCAAACAACAATTAACATAAGGGAAAAGGAGATGTGAATATTTGGAAGCATAAGTAGCGGCAGATAGGAAAGACTTGAAGAAATTTCAAGCTCTGTACCACTAGGATCTGTCCAGTATCAAGGCTTCAGAGGAATTGAACAACATTATCAGTAAGCAAAGGTCCCCATGGGTAAAAATAGGTCTTTGCTACAAAGAAGGTTCATGTAGCAAGCAGTCAAAATGCGAACCTACTATGCAAAAAAAGGAAATGAGGTAAGTACAAGAGTCAAAAATTCAGATCAGAATTATCAACCAAGGAATGTTCAGAAACATAGTCAACAAAATAAAAGACCTCCAAGATTAAGGTACCAGAAATTTTTCTATGGTTACTATTGTTGTTGCTCTAATTTTGGTCACAAAGCTGCAAAGTGTGCATTTAATTTTAGAAACATGCAATCAAGGAATAGTCAAGGTCTACAACATAGAACACGACAGTCAGCAAGCAAAGAAGAGTTGCATACAACTCATAGAATAACTCATGATAGAAATAGAAATCCTTTTGATTTATTGTACAATGAGCAAGAGTGTTATGCTTGTGATAAATTTGGACACAAGGCTTCAAACTGTCATCTAAAGGATTACAAAACAGACCCAAGATTGAATTAATCTGTTGGAAGTAATAAAATTTGGAAGAAGAAAGAAGATAACAAATGTGTCTTAGTCCTTTCTATTCAGAAGAAAAAAGGCCCCTGGTACATTGACAGTGGATTTTCCAAACATATGAGTGGTGATAAAAGTAAATTTCTGTCTCTAACTGAAAATAAATCAGGAAATTTAACTTTTGGAAATGATTCTCTAGGGAAGATCAAAGGAAAAGGAATGGTCAAGTTGAGAAATGGGAAATGGAAAGCCCAATATGTGTTGTTTGTAGATGGACTAAAACATAATATTTTTAGTGCCACTCATGTTTGTGACAAAGGATGTGAAGTTGTTTTCACTTCTAAAGATTGCAAGATAAAGTATGTACCCTCAGGACACTTGGTTGCAAAAGGTATAAGAACTAAAAATAATGTCTATGTCTTGAAAGAAGAATAAGAAGAATGGCATCTAAGCAAGTATGATTAAATTTGTATTTGGCATAGAATACTGGAACATTTAAGCTTTGATCATATAATCAAACTTGTGAACAATGGGGCAGTAAGAGATATTCTGAAGATATCAAAGCCATATGACCATGTTTGTAAACCCTGTCAAATGGGAAAATTGACTTGCACACAGTTTAAATCCAAGAACTTCACATCAACATACAACCCACTTCAGTTAGTACATATGTATCTTTGTGGACCATCAAGAAAACAAGGCACAAGAGGAGAAAGATACTTTATGTCGGTCATCGATAATTATTCTAGACTTACATGGGTTGCTTTTCTGAAAGAAAAATCTGAGGCACTTGAAAAGTTCAAAACTTTTAAGGCCCTAATTGAGAATCAAACAGGAAAAATACTAAAGGTAGTAAGATATTATAGGGGAGGAGAGTTATGTTTAGGAGACTTCAAGGAGTTTTGTCATAAAAATAGAATTAAGAGAGAATACACTATTCCAGGGACCCCACAGCAGAATGGAGTTGTTGAGAGACGAAATAGGTATCTACAACAGATGGAAAGATCGATGATGAATGAAAATAATATTTCTCAGACGTACTTGGTAGAGGCAATTCACACAGTTTTTCATATTCTTAATAAATCTCACCTAAGGCCAAACAATGATAAGACTCCCTATGAAATATGGTTTGGAATACCTGATTCTATCAAACACTTCAGTATTTGTAGGTAAGTGTTATATTAAAAATAATGATGAACATCTTGGGAAATATGATGACAGGGCTGATGAAGATATCCTCTTATGATATGCTACAAACCATAAAGGGTATACTTGTTATAATAAGAGGCTGCACAATTTGGTTGATTTTATTGACATCAATATCGATGAAGGAATCCCTATGAAATACATTAAAATAAGTAGTGTTGAACCAGATACAGAAGATACAGTTGAAGTTAAAGAAAAACAGGTCCAAGAATCAAAACAAGAAGATTCAGAGTCATATGATGAACATGCAAACACTCAGACAGGTTCAAGGCAGCAGAAAGAAACAAAATCACCTTCCAAATAGTTCAAAAGAATCATATTGAAAGTTAGATAATTGGGGACAATAATAAAGGAGTGCAGACAAGAAGAAAGTTAATCAAAGATTCAGAACAATCTCAGATTACTTTCCTATCTATGATGGAACCTAAGAATTTTGAAGAGGCGAGTGAGGATGAATATTGGGTTAAAGAGTGAACCCATAAATATGGGTGTCTATTTTTGGGGGGTCTTATGAGAGAATAAATTCGATTTTTTCATGTTTTTCAACTTTGGGCGAACGAAAGTGATATTTTCGTTTAGAATTTCACTTTCAAGTAAAAACAAAACTTTTAGAGAATTGTGTCAGATTTCTATTCATAATTTTTTGAATTTTTTTTTTGATATTTGATATGTCATTTCAAAAAATGTTTGGCAGTGTGTCCTTATAAAATGAAAGGACTAAAAAATAGTCATTTTTGGTTGCACCCATAAAATCATTGTTAAAGTCATGTTTTGAAAAAAATAAATATGCTACGACAATCTACACACAATATACTATTGCGATGACTATAACTTTGTAACCAACGAATCTATATAGTAATTATAATATTTTTTTGAATTCAATCAATGGGAAAACCTTGTCGGTTTTAAACATATTTTTTGTTGCGCTACTTTTCTCTCAATTGACTATAAAACTTAAAAATCTACAAATACCCTTTTGAAGTAGACACTCCAATTAAGTGCACCATATTTGTTTCAATTTTTTTGGTGGTGTATTTTTAAAGTTATATATTTTTCATTTCACCGCATTTTGAAAAAGATGAAACTAAACTCAACACATGTTAAGAAAGAAAGAAAGAAAAAATATCGGATCTCACCTATACACAACAAAATCTATACCTACGGAAAGTAGATTTAATGACGAAACTAAAGGTTTCAAGTCCAATAGTCGATTTGTAGTGTAAGGAATCCATTTTACCTTTCGAAAATGGAGAAACCTGAAAAGTGTGCCGGTTACAGGTTTCATAGATTATTCGGCCGAATAATTATTCGGCCGAACAATGTTTTTCTGTAACGGCGATGTTACAAATAAGGTTGTTCGGCCGAAAACTAAGTGCAAAAAAAAATTCGTTAGCCGGAAAAAATAATCGTATAAATAAAACGAAAGAGCTTCATTATTTTCGCACCTCTTCATTTCGTATAAGTAAAATGAAAGCCCCTCATTATTTTCTCACCTCTTCATTTCGTATAAGTAAAAGTATTTTTGAAGGAATTTTCAGAGGAGATTTCTTTTGCCAAAGAGTTTTTAGAAGGTATTTTTTCTCTTATTTATAATCCAGGGGTACATTCAAAGAAGTTTTTCCCAAGGCGTTTTTGTCAAATTTTTTGTGTTCTAAAGTAATTTTGAAAAGAAGTTATTTATTTGCAAGAATTTTTTTCATAAAGTATTTTTCCAAGATATTTTTCCAAAGTAGGTTATTTGTTTGCAATGGGTTTTTTTCCAAAGAGGTTTTTTTTTTTCAAAAAGTTTTTTTCCAAGGTATTTTTGCAAAGTAGGTCCTTTGCAACGGGTCTTTTCCAAAGAGTTTATTTGCAAAGTATTTTTGCAAATGAGTTTTTTTTTCCAAAATATTTATATAAGTTGTTTTTTCAAATAAAGGTTTTTTTCAAAGAGTTTTTTTTTTTTCCAATTGTTTTACAAAGAAGATTTCTTTACAAGGTGTTTTTATTTTTTTCCAAGGGTTTTTCAAAAGGAGATTAAGCAATCATAGGCAATAAAAGAAACTGTCATAAAAAAAGTGATTGTAAACATGATGACGATGCTAATAGGGAAAAACAAAAACTCAGAAATACAGCCAAAAGAGCAAGGGTTGCAGAAACGGAAGAAATAAATGAAGATATAAGAACATATTTACATGACAATGTTGATGAAATGGAAATTGGAAATAGGGTACAAGAAGAACAAATGGAAGTTGAAAAGACCATTTTTGATGTAAATAGTGATTTACATGTTAATGTTGATGAAGTCAATATTGAAGATCAAAACCAAGATCCAGAAATTGGACCTAGTATGTATATATCATGTATTTTCAAAATTCATTTTTTATAATGAATTGTATTTTTGGACATATGTTAAATTAAATTTTATTTGATGTATAGGTACTTTCACCATTGATGACGAAATGTTGGAAGACATTGATTGCGACAAATATGGAGAAAAATTACCCATACATGTTGCATGATATCGTGCTACAAAAATTTATGATGATATTCTCAAAAGATTGTTCAATAGCAGGACAAGCACAAATTTTGAGATGTTTATTGGTGTCCAAGAAGTTAGAAGGTGCTACATCATTATTCGGTATTCACAAGGCGAAAAAAAGTGGAAACTGAAACATAATGTGATAGAAAATATAGGTGATGCAATAAAAAAATTTGGAAAATGTAGAAAGAAAGATACCAGTGCTGCACTAGAGCAATTCAGACAGCAATTGTTTCAGCTAGTACTACACAAAAGTGTTTGACAACACAACTAGCACAAGCAATTGGAACCTCAAGAAAGACATTATAAAAACATAGCAAATTCAGAATGCAAATAGATGAAAATGATGAACTTGCTTGCTGGGCAATTATTTGTAGACAACCTTACAAAGATAGAATGGGAGAAGGTGTTAAAGATATTGTACATAAATATTGGTTGGAACATGCTTGAGTTTCACCAAATTCAAGGGATGTGATATGACAAAGAGTATCACAAAATATATATGAAATCCATCCAAAACATATAATGGAAATGACACGAGTACAATTGTTCAATAAATTCAAGGAAGATCATCGTGGAATTAATATGTCGATCACTACATTTGTGCAACAAAAACCATGGTATGTTAGACCTATTACTATACATGACACATGTTGTTGTCATTATCATGTGCAATTTCAATTATATTACGACACGTTTCTTGAATTTGGTAAAATGTTTTGGACAAATTCACCACCTCCGCCCACAGTACGTGAATTCATATCTCAAACCCTATGTGAAAGAAATCACGACGAAGTATTTTATAATAAGAAATATGTCAATGGAAAACATTGTCATGGTTGTGGAAATATTGTTTTATTCCACAATAAATACCCTATCGATAATGATCAGTTTCTTTCAAATGTAAGCGTCGATTGGAGAAGATATGAATACAACAATTATTCTACAAGTTCTAGTGATGCACATTCCAAAAGAATTGAATTGCGAGAAGATAAAATATGTGTGACAGATTTTCTCAAGAAATTTGAAAGTGAAATTTATAAGTACACCAAGCATTCACATAGAGTACGATGGCAAGACCTTCAATTCAAACATTCCCGTGAAATTTTTCCAACTGGAACAATTTTGTCTATAGTTGATTTTGCAAAAAACTACACATTTGCTGCTCAAAAAGAGATTCAAAGTGAATACTATCATTCTAACCAAGTTTCAATATTTGTCCATGTTCTATATAGACATTCTCAACAAGATGTTGATGGCATTGAAATAATGTGTGACAATCGAGATGTGATTAAAGAATATCACTTTTATATCAGCGATGATCGTACACACGATACACATTTTGTTCAACATTGTATTTAAATTTTTTTCTATGATTCACTAAAAAGTCGTAAAGTTGAATTCAATGAACATTGGATATGGTCAGATGGATGTGCAGGACAATTTAAATCTTCACAATCATTTTTTTGGTTATGTCGACTTCATAAAGCAATGAACATTAAACATTGCTGGAATTTCTTTGAAACTGGAAACGGAAAAGGTGAACATGATGGTGCAGGAGCATGCGTAAAGAGAGCACTTCGAAGCTTGGAAAATGAACCATTCTTCTAAACAATTTCATTCAGCTGCAGAGGTTGTCAAATGGTGTAAATCAAATCTAAGCCATGATTGTAGTCAACAACCAAAAGATGTGCGAAGGTATATACATTATTTTTTTAATTTATATTAATTGTCAATTTTAAAAAATGTATGTACTAACATTGAAGTATTTGTACACTAACATTAAAAGTTGTCATTTGTGATTTATCATCTATTGTGTAGGTTTTTTTGGCTTGTTGGGGTCCAAGATATAGATATATCAATACCATACGAGGCTAGCACCATACATGGAACTAGAGAACTTCACTCTATTCAAACAAAATACTTCCAAAACGTGTTTGCATTTGACAGTAGAAAGCAAACATGTTTTTGTCATATTTGCACTGAAAATGTTGAAACTACAAAAGTTTGTGAAAACATAACGAACAACTACTTAAAACATTGGAAACACACAGAAATTAATCCAAAAGGAAAAATTCCACTAGCAAACATAGAAGAATTAGAATCATAAGAAATAAAAATATCATCTGATGGTGATAGAATTTCAGATCTTGTTAGAGAAGGTAATGATGTTGTTGATTTTTCAATATTGTCCATCACCTTATGTTTATATAGTCAATTTAATTCACTTAAATCCAACGCCAATTGTAATTTGCACAGGAGATATTTTCACTGTGATTGCACCTTTAGTTAACAATGAAGACGTAAAATATTATTTGATGCGATGCACGGAAGGAAAAATGAAGTTATTGGAGGACTACAATGACAACAGATTTACATACGAAAGAGGATCCATCATTTTAAAAGGCTATTTTTTGCAGCAAACCCGTATGACTGAAAATTATGTCTACTTTCAAGATTATGAACCTGATGTTATGTGTTGTTAGTATAGTCATTTAGCATGTGCATCTCGAATAAAATTAGAGCAACTTGTATAAAAGAAAACCTTAAAAAATAAAAAATGGAAACTGTCCAAATATGACCATGAACGGATAATTCGGAGGACGAAATTCCATTGCGATGTTTTTAACTATATCATTCCTTGTTCTAATTCTTGTTCTATGTTAAGATTGGCTATCATGTCAGTCATTTATTAAAATTCAAAATCAAGTTTCTAATGTTACCTTAGTAATAAAAAAATATTAGAATTCAAAATCAAGTTGCTTTAATGTTACCTTAAAAAATTGATGGATTGAGCTATAATTTATTAAAATTCAAAATCAAATTACTAATTTTACCTTATTAATAAAAAATATTCCTATCAAAACTTCTTAACATTCCTAACCATTCCTAACATTCACTCATACATTCATATATTTACGCCTATCAAAACTTCCTAACATTACTAGCATTTCCTAACCATTCCTAACATTCACTCATACATTCATATATTTACGCCTATCAAAACTTCCTTAACATTACTAACACTTCCTAACATTCCCCACATTCATTCCTAACATTAGATTGCATCTAACATTCCTAACATTCCTAAATTTCTAAACTTTTCAACATTAAAAATATGTTACATATACAAACATACATAAATTTACTAATACAAACATTCATATATTTGCACCTATCTAAACTTCCTAACATTCATTCTTAACATTCATCATCCCCATTCCCACAACCACTCCTAACATTTCCCATGTTTATATAGTCAATTTAATTCACTTAAAACTCTTAAGGTTAAGATTCCCCATATTCGTTCTTAACATTCCTAACATTCCTAACCTTTAAATATACATGTATATAATCCAAAAAACAATATCTAAAATCAATGTAACAAATTGGATTGCTTTCATTCTTAAGGTTAAAATTCCCCATATTTGTTCTTAACATTCCTAACATTCCTAACATTTAAATATATATGTATATAATCCAAAAAACAATATCTAAAATCAATATATGTATGTTTATAATCCAAAAAAACATTCATGAACATTAGAGTTCAATGTACATGTATATAATAATAATAAATAGTCATGAACATCTAAGTTCAATGTACATGTGTATATAATCAAAAAAACATTCATGAACATGTGTATAATCCTAAAATTAAGCTATTTGATGTCTGAATCGAAGAAGTCCATCAGTATCCTCCACCTAGGGTATTCCCTTTGACTCATAGCAATCTGAAACATGTATAAAAACAAATTATGAATATCATAAATCATTTAAACAATTTTAAATTAAAATCAAAACATTAAAACATTAAACTAGTATATAAAAGATCGATACAATTATTAACAAAATTACCTCAAATTCTCCATCATTCAATGGAGTCTTCTCTTCGCCTCTAAAAGGTGGAGGAGACCCAAGCTACAACATGTATAAAAATAGTTTATAAATCTTACAAACTATTTAAACTATTTAAACCAAAATAAATAAAATAAAATATTAAACTTACAATTCCACCACTATCCTCCAATGGAGTCTTCCTTTTTCCTCGAAAGATTGAAGAGATCCAAGCTTCAACATATATACAAGCAATTTGCAAATGTCAAAAATTATTTAAACTAATTAAACTTATATATCAGAAAACAATTTGAATAATGTTACATACCTTGGAGAAGAAACATGTAAAAACATTACTACTTTTGCTTCCTCTAAATTTTATGTGTAGATATGTAAATATGGGTCGAGGAGTAATAGGAGTCATAGATTTGATCAATCATATCTATAACTCATAATACTCCAAGACCCATTTCTACAAATAAAGATAAATGACCATTTTTTATATCAATGACACTGCATCCATAGATGATAAGGAGAAATCATCTCTACCACTATTGCCACGTCGATGATCAATTGAATGTGAACTATACAATAAGCCTGAATCCAGAGGTGACCACGATAATCTTTGATTTTCATTTCGGACACCAACTCCCAAAAAATGTAATGACCACCTATGCTTATGTCTCAAGGCTGCTCTCTTTCCATTGAATATGACATCTACAAATTTACAAAAATATCAATTTCTACATGTTAATTAATCAACTTCAAAAACCTAACTACTATAAAAACTAAGATTTCAATAAGGACCTAGATATCCCTAATATTATCTAATAGTTCTTTAAATGATTATAGCTAATTTATTAACTAATTCCATATCAATTTCTACATGTTAATCTTAATCAACTTCAAAAACCTAGCTACTATAAAAACTAAGATATCAATAAGAACCTATATATACCTAATATTATCTAATAGTTCTTTAAATGATTATAGTTAATTTATTATCTATTTTCATTTGAGATGATATCTACAAGATTACACAAATGAACTCATATCATGTTCAAATTCTACATGTTAATTCCTCATCTTCAAACACCTAGCCACTATAAAAACTAAGTTTTTAATAAAGACCTATATGTCCTTAATATTATCTAATATATCGACTCATTACATATTCAAACTCTGCATGTTAATGCCTCAACGTCAAAGAGCTAACTACTATAAAAACTAAGTTTCTATTACCTAGATGTCCCTCATATTATCTAATAGTTCTTAAAATTAAAATAGATACACTATTGTTGGATGTATAAAAAATTAATGTAGCAATCTTCTTGTTTTTTATGTGATATTTTTAATAAAGACCTAAATGTCCCTAATATTATCTAACAGTTCTTAAAATGAAAATAGCTACACTATTGTTGGATGTATAAAAATTAATGTAGCAATCTCTATGTTTTTTATGTATTTTGGATTTTTAAAATTAATAAAACCAATATCATCAAATATTAAATTAAAACTACATTTCTTTATGTCAACTACAAATATTTTCATTATTCCATAAAATCATAAAAAATATCCCTTATACTAAGTAAACTGATCAAAGTCACAGTTGATGAACTCTGCATTGACAAAGTTGATGAACTCTGCATGGATAGAGTTCATCAACTCTGTCCACATGGATAGGGTTGAGTTCATTACTTCATGTAAACAAAGTTAATCAACTCTATCCATGGACATAGTATTCATTCATGAACTTTGTCCATGAACAGATTTAATACAAATATCTTCCTTATTATACCTATGAACTTAAATTAATATTATAAAAAATTCACAATATCTTAATATAATACTAAGTATAAATTGTAACTAATAAGCATTATACAAGTTATATGTTTCTTTGTAGATTAAAAATACATAAAATAAAGCAGATCAATAAGCAAAAAAACTGATGTTTTATGTGTAATAATGGCTTTTTTTATGATTTATATTAAAACTACTCAAATATGTTTTGCTTAGTAAAGTTATCAAGGAAAGAGTTGATGAATTCTAAATGAACTATGTTTTGCCAAGTTTAATCCATTGTCTTGTCTATTTGGACAGATTTGATTTACTCTATTCACATGTGGACAGAGTTGATGAACTTTAGCCAAATGGACAGAGTTCATCAACTCTGTCCATTTTGAGAGCGTTCTTTAACTCCATCTATTTGGAGAGAGTTCTTCAACTTTGTCCGTCTAGACAAAGTTCATGAACTGTCCATTAGAATTTTGATCAACTCTAAATTACTAAAACTACTAAAATACATTTTACTAAGTAAATTTATCAAATAAAGAATTGATGAAGTTTGAATGAACTATGTCTTGCTAAGTATAATCCATTGTCTTGTCTATTTGGACAGATTTCATTTCCTCTATTCACATGTGGTCACAGTTGATGAACTTTGTCCAAATGGATAGAGTTCATCAACACTATCCATTTTGAGAGAGTTCTTTAACTCTGTCTATTTGAAGAGAATTCTTCAACTCTGTCCATCTAGACAGAGTTCATGAACTGTCCATCCGAGTGTTGATCAACTCTATCCAAACGGACAGAGTTCATCAACTCCTTTCATTCTATTTAAATTATTACCTATAATTTAAGTTAAAAATATTTCACTCTAATTCAAATAGATTATATTAAATTCTAAAAACATAGAAATTATAATTAAAATAAACAAAAACTTACCCAAATGGACTCTGTTGATGAACTCTGTCCATTTGGATAGAGTTCATCTACTCTGTTAACATGGATAGAGTCCATACACATATAGATATTAATTAAATTTAAAATTATAATATTTATACAACACATAACATATGCAAACTTTAACTTTGCAATACTATCACAAAAAATGAATGCCATTGGCTAAAACAAAAGATATATCACATATTAAAACTTTCATTTCAAATTATAGAAGAAATTTCATAAAATATTACCTAACAGGGGGGAGCACAGCAATACCAAACCACGAACAGACCCTCCAAGGAAAGACCACAAACACCAACACAATGTGTCCTCCACGAACACACCTCCATGATGAACAGACGTCCACAGCGAACAGTCCATCACGAAGCACCCTCCACGAACAGACTTAGACACTAACAGGAAACTAGTATGTCGACGTCATGAGGATCGGTGAAGAGGACAGGGGTGACGAACAACAACAGACAAATAGGACGACGGAAAAACACGACCAAATGAAGACAAATGACTACAAGCAAAAACAAAAAAAATGGGGCCGGAGCTTGCCTTTTATGCGAAATAATTATTCGGCCGAACAAGTATCAAAACGACCGTAAAAAATTCTGGCCGGCTATGCGTTTTGTCAAATTAAACATTTCACCGTTAACGTTATTTGGCCGAATAAAGAATTAATTATTCGGCTGAATAATGATAGTTATTCGGCCGAATAAATATAGTTATTCGGCCGAATAATGTTCGTTATGTTGTTTGGACACCCAATTCTCACAGAAGTGTTACCCAACTTCGTGTTTTCACCCTAAAGCCATTAATGAAGAGCTTGATCAGATTGAGAAAAATAACACTTGAGAGTTGGTTCCTATACCTGTAGATAAAAATGTAATAGGATCCAAGTGGGTGTTTAAAAACAATATGAATGAACAAGGACAAATTGTGAGGAATAAAGCTCGAATAGTCTGCAAAGGGTATGCCCAAGTGGAGGGACAATACTTTGATGAAACTTTTGCACCAGTAGCACGATTAGAATCCATATGAATGTTTCTTTCCTATGCCACTCATAAGAACTTCAAAGTATATCATATGGATGTTAAGTCAGCCTTTCTCAATGGAGATATGGAAGAAGAATTATATATAGAGCAACCTAAAGGGTTCCACCTGACAGACAATCCTAATAATGTCTACAAATTGAAGAAGGCTCTATATGGATTGAAACAAGCACCCAGAGCTTGGTATCAAAGACTAGATAAATATCTACAAGACAAAGGTTTCAAGAAAGGTATTGTTGACAGTAACTTGTATATCAAATATGAAGGTGATAATCTATTAGTATTTTTGGTGTATGTGGATGACATTATATTTGGATGCACTAATGATTCTTCTATGCAGTGGTTTGCGAATGCCATGCAATCTGGGTTTGATATTTCAATGGTAGGAGAACTGTCATTCTTTCTTGGTCTTTGCATTTTCTAGAGTCCTGAAGACTTATTTCTCTCCCAAGAGAAGTATTTGAAGGAGATGTTGAATAAATTTTAAATAAAAGACTCATCACATGTCAGTACACCTATGGTTGTTGGGTGTAAACTTAGCAAGGATGATCCCTCACCAGATGTTGATCAGGGAACATATCGGTCAATGATAGGAAGTCTCTTATACATCACAGCATCTCGTCCTCATATCATGTAAGTTGTTGGAATGGTAGGAATATTTTAGTTTTCTCCTAAGCAAAGTCATTTGGTGGTTGTGAAAAGGATATTCAAATATTAGAAGGGCACAATGACTTATGGTATTTGGTATCCTAGAAATCAAAATCTTCAGTTAACTGCATATTCAGACATTGATTGGGAAAATTGTTTGGATGAAAGGAAGAGCACAAGTGGAGGTGCATTCTTCTTAGGTGATTATTTGGTTGCATGGCTAAGTATGAAGCAAGGCTCAATATCCTTATCCACTACAGAAGCTGAGTACATTGTTGATGCCACCTGCTATACACAATTCTCTGGATGATTCAGACATTGGAAGACATGGAGGTAAAATATGCTGACCCCATTCCTCTCCATTGTGATAATACCATCACCATTAGTATGTCCAAAAATCCATTCCTTCATTCCAAGACCAAGCACATACATGTTAAGTATCACTTCTTAAGGGAGCAGGTTACAAACAGAGTAGTTCAATCAAATTTTATCACTTCTTCAGAACAGAATGCTAATATATTCACTAAACCCTTGCCAAAGACACAGTTTGAGTACCTACGCCAGAAGCTAGGTGTCATATCCTATTACAAATAATTTGTTCCCTTTGATAGGGGGAGTTGTGCTATAGAAGCTTCCTTGACATTGATGTCAAAGGGGGAGAAGTTGTTTGTTACAGATGATAAACAAATTGATGATTACTAGTACATCATGCATCCAGAAGTTAAAGATCGTCATAAATTCCAAAGGGAGAGATTGTTGGAGGTTTTTGCGGTCAGGGGGATATTGTTGGAGGATCTATGGTCATATGAAAAACATATCAAAGTGTGATATGGTTTTCATTGATGGGAACATAGTTCCAAGAATGATCTACATGAATAGAGGACTCAGAATATTCCATGGCTGATGGCACAACATAGTTCCAAGAATGATCCAGGTGAGCAGAGGACTCAGAAGAATCCATGACTTGTGCAGAGATCCGTCGGTCAGGATTGAATCTGCAAAAGAAAATAAATGGTCGGGAGCAAACCCGCAAAGTTTGAAAGATGATCTGATGAATAGTTCCGATGAACAAGAATGAATTCATACAAGAAATAAATGGTCAAGTATAAATCTAAAAAGTTTCAAAGGTAATCTAATGAACAACATCTGATGGTCAGGAGTGAACCCGCACAAGAAATCAGCGGCGCGGAAGGAGTGTTGCAAAGTGGAAGTTAGAAAGTGAAAAGTCTAGAAATTGTCTAAACAAATATTGAAGACCCGATTTCTATATCCCACACCGTATCTAATATCGACGGTTGGGAAAGCATGCAAAAGAAATAGACAATGCAGAATCAATTTTGCAAGTGGAAGTTGAAAAGCAGAAAGTATGGAAATTGTCTAAACAAATATTGAAGACCTAAGTTCCACATCCCACATTGAATCTAAGATCGACAATCGGGAAAGCGTGCACAAGAAATCGACGACGCTGAAGGAGTTTTGCAAGTGGAAGTTGGAAAGTGAAAAGTCTGAAAATTGTCTAAACAAGTATTGAAGACCCAAGTTCTGCATCCCGCACAAGAACTAAGATATGCGGTCGGGAAAACATGCACAAGAAATCAATGGCATGGAAGGATTTCTGCAGGAGGAAGGTGTAAGTCAGAAAGTGAAAATCTTGGAAGTTGTTTAATGAAATATTGAAAACCTAAGTTCTGCATCCTGCACCAGATCTAAGATTGACGGTCGAGAAAACGTGCACAAGAAATAAATGGCGCAAAAGGATTTCTTTTGTAGGAGGAAGGAGGAAGGAGGAAAGAAGAAAGCTTAGAAGTTGTTTAACAAAATATTGAAAACCCAAGATTTGCATCCCGCAATGGATTTAGATCAATGGTCATCGAGAGATCGAAGAAGATGAATGGTGCGAAATGATTGGGATGGAACCAGGAGTGCGGAAGCTCTGTTTTTTTACAGAAAATGAAAAGTGTGGAAGAAGCCAAAGGATGAATAATCATTACAGAATTCATGGTTAACCGACAACTGGAATTCTTGTCTATCATAAGGCATCGAACAGTTTGAACAGTTATGGAAATAGACCATCACGTGCATGAGCAAGTAAAGAATTTACAGATTGACTTCTATAAAAGGATGGGAGATAGGAAGAGAAGAGAGAGCTCTCTACAGACAGAGAACTGGTGCTTGGATTGTCGTCGAAGTGAAGATTGCAGAATGACAGAGGACTCCGAGCTCTTTCAAGAATATCCAGAATGAAGATGACGAGGGGAACTAAGATGCATAAGAAATTCAAGAGCATATATGTACAGAGTTGGCTTGAATTGTTATATATATTTCTCTAAGTATTGTAATGTACATGTTTTAAATCTAAGAAACAAGGGTATTAGGGTGGTGTTAGGAAAAACATGTTGTCTTCTCTATACAAGTTAAATCCTGTACAAGTGGAAGTTGATGCTTTCACTCACTTGTAGCTGGAGATTTTTATTTTAGTGGGTGCTAGAAAAACATGAGGGTTGGTGCTCTGTACAAGAAGGATTTTGTAAAACAGAGTTTGCAACCTCTTTTGAGTAGGTGCTCAAATAAAAATGAATGTCTATTTGTCTCTATCATGCATGTGTAATTGATAATATTCATCTCTTTTGTTATACTTGTTTAATTATCATAACTATAAGTCTGTAATTAGTAATAAGGGTTTAAATTTTGAAAAATGGTTTAAGATTTGGAAATAACTTATTCACCCCCCCCTCTCAATTATTTGAGTAATTTCAACAATATCATGGTAGTAGATATACCAGAGGCCTATGGATTGATATTCAGTAGCGACTGGTCAATGAAACTGAATGGGTACTTTGCAATTGATTGGTCGCACATGTGGCTGTCATATAAGAATAGTCAAAATTAGATTTAGGTAATGAGGAAACCACATATGAAACACAACGTAACTCAATTGGAGGGAAATAATGAACCTATAAACTTCTCATCTTTAGTCTTGGGAAACTAATTTTTAGAGCTTGAGCCAGGGAATTGTCATGCTGAAGAGGCCTGTTGTGAATCAGACAAATAGTCCAATCTCCTTCAATTTTCACAGACTACTGGTATTGACTATAATATAGTAAATTTAGTTTCTAACATAGGAAGTAACATTAATCCCAATAGATTTAGAAGATATATTTTTGTTTTTATACTTTGATGGTTCCAAAACACAAGAGGGATCAGGAGTCGGTTGTGTCCTGATTGACCCAGAAAAGAATAAACAATTTCTCTCTTGCAGACTAGAGTTTGAATGTACAAACAACACTGTTGAGTATGAAGCTCTAGTCCAAGGCCTGAGGAAATGCATTGAACTTAATGTTAAGAACTTAAAAAATTTTGGTGACTCTGATATAGTATTTAGACAGGTCAAAGATACAATACATTGTTTATCGCCACACCTAAAAGGATTTCAATCTGAAGTCTGGAATATGATTTCACATTTTAATGATTTAAATATAAATTGAATTCCTAGATTACAGAATGTTGCAGCTGATTTTTTAGTTGTTTCTGCTGCTAGGTTAGTGCCTACTAATAACAAGTGTGCTATTGAACTTATTTTCAGGCCAGCAGTACCAGATAATGTTACAAATCTTAGGGTGTTTGACGATGATGAGAAAATTATAGATTTTCTGACAAATGATGAAACTTTCAAAGACTCTATAATTAATGATGAACAACATCAAGCAAATATACAAAACGAAGAAGTAACCAAAGGAAATTTTATGCCCAAAGGAGTAAGGACATTGGAAGGGATGTTTGACTTGCATAAAAAAATCAGAAATCCAGCCAATGTCAATACTAACAGTTCATCTATGTAATATGAACTGATTAATTTAGGGACAGATGCCAAGCCCAAGTACGTGAACTTTGGAAAGTGTTGCTCGCTCAGAGAAAGGAGTTGATTTATCAATTTGTTTTAGAAATATAAAGATATATTTGCATGGACATATGAAGACCTAAATACATATGAAACGCGTATCATTCAGCACATTATTCCTATTAAAGCGAACGTAAAACCATTCCAACAACGACTAAGGAAAATGCATCCAAAGTTGAAACCTCTAATCCAAAATGAGGTAAGGAAATTACTTGACGCAAAGATTAATTTCAGAGTCTAACATTCAGAATGGGTATCCAATTTGGTTCCAGTGAGAAACAAGTCAAGAGAAATAATATTATGTGTCGACTTTTGAAATCTAACATAAAGATAACTGTCCAGTTCCACCATAGGAACAAATTCTTCGGATGGTGTCAGGTTCAGAATTGTTCTCCTTATTAGATGGATTTTCAGGCTATAACCAAGTATTGGTGGCTGAGCAAGGTTGGCTAAAAACTATGTTTCGAACGAAGTGGGGAAATTTTTCCTATAGAAGAATGCCCTTTGGTCTCATCAATGTTGGAGCTATGTTTTAAAGGGCAATGGAAATCACTTTATGGGGATTAAATGGCCACAGTGTGGTGGTATATCTAGATGATGTGACAGTTTTCTTGAAGAAAAGGGAAGATCATGTTTTTCATTTAAAACAAGTTTTTGATCATTGTAGAAAGTACGGCATATATTTAAATCCCAAGAAAAGCATTTTCGTAGTTTTAGAAGGAAAATTGTTAGTTCATATTATTTCTAAGAAGGGAATCTCCATAGACCCGAAAAGAATAGAAGTTATATCTCAGATTCCCTTACCCCATAACAAAAAAGTTATGCAATCATTTATGGGTACCATATATTTTGTTCGAAGGTTTGTTCCATACTTTGCACAAGTCGTAAAACCTTTGCAACAAATGGTGAAGAAAAGTGTGCAATTTAAATGGACCAATGTGGAGAAGGTTTCCTTTAATGACATCAAAGAAGCAATAGATCATGCACCTTCTCTATGAAGTCCTAATTTTGAAAAGGATTTTATTTTGTACACTTTCACTTCAGACAGCTCGCTTGCAATAGTTATCACACATAAAGAAGAATTGGGAGTGGAGTACCCAATATCATTTATGAGCACTGTATTACAAGGGGATGAATTGAATTACCTTGTTGTAGACAAACAAGCATGTGTAGTATTCAAAGCAGTAAAACAATTCAGACCTTACATTTTGAAAAACATAAACAAGGTAATATTCCCTTGTCCAACTGTCATAACCCTCTTCGTACAGAAAGAATTGGGTGAACAAATAGGAAACTGGGTGACTGCATTACAAGAGTATGATTTGGAATTCAAACCAGCCACTATTATTAAAGGTCAGGGGTTGTGTAATTTAATTGCATAAGTTCATACTAATGAATATTGTGATTGGGAAAATGAAGTAGAGTTAAACATGATTGATGTATGTCCTATATTTACTGCTCTTGAATCTTGGTATAGAGACCTGGTGCATTATCTCCAACAATGATATTTACTGGAACATTGGAACTCTAAGCAACAAAGGGCGCTTCATCTAAAGCCAGCCTCTTACCAAATAATCAATGGATTTCTTTTCAGGAAGAACTACAATGGAGTATTCCTGAGATGCCTTGAGCAATAATATGCTTCCAAAGTTGTTAAGGAATTGCATGATGGCCTTATTGGAGGAAATTTCTCTAGAGATACTATTGCTCACAAGATCCTCAGAGATGGATATTATTGGCCAACATTATTTAAATATGCTCATTCTTATGTGAGAAAGTGTTACATATGTAAAAGAAGCGGTGGAAGATTAACAAAAGCAGCTGGATCGTTGCAACATGTCATTATTTCAGAGCCTTTCAAATAGTGGGGTATAGACATCATTGGGGAAATCAACCCAAAATATTGACTACAGCATAAATATATCCCCACAGCTACAAATTACTTCACAATATGGGTAGAAATGGTTCCGCTACGCAAAGTGAACAAGGACGTGGTCATCAACTTCTTACAAGAAAACATTATGACCAGGTTTGGGGTTCCAATTTCACTTGTTTTTTATAATGCATCATATTTCTCATCCATTAAGATAACTGAATTCTCTAGTGAAAAGGGAATCAAATTGCATTATTTCGCTAACTATTATCCTTGGGGAAATGGATTAGCGGGATCAACGAACAAAAATATTATCAAAATTCTAAAGAATATTGTTATGGAAAATCAAACAAGTTGGCACATAGCACTTCCAAATGCACTATGGGCAGATAGGATCACCGTAAAGAACTCCTCAGGAGTGTCCCCTTATACTCGGGTTTATGGGAAAGAGGCCATTTTACCCCCGAACATTCTGCTTCCATCCTCTCAGTTAGCTCAAGCTTCACGGGGATCTAGTAGTGGAATTTTACAAGCTCGTATTAACACTATGTTGAAATTTGAAGCGTCCACACTTAAGTCTAAATAAATATTTAAACAACAATAAGAAATTGTTAAGAGGTGGTTTGATAAGCAAAAATCTAGAAAAAGGAGTTTTGAGATAGGAGACTTGGTTCTAAAATGGTATCACTCGCATGATAAGAAGAGAAAACATACCAAATTTCAACATATATGGTTCAGCCCCTATCATATTATTGAGAAGCTAGGCCCCTCAACCTATAAGTTAAAATATTTACAAGGACAGGAAGAGAACCTTCCTGTTAATGGCCTTGTTCTCAAACCATATTCCACTTAGTTATTTTAGGGAATCCTTTTGTACATAAATAAACCCTTTTGTTTCTTTCTTATTTTCTTGCCATTAGCTTTCTTTTGTTGATTTACTTTAGTTTATTTGATTTTTCTTCATAACAAGCCAGCTCAATGTTTTAGTGCTTAGGGACATAGGGATCTGAATAATTACAAAATGATTTGAAATCCAAGAATTTCTCATTGGGAGGTATATGCAAGATTTTGATCTAAGATGAGATTCTTTAATTAATAGACTGTTGAAAGGGAAATTATTTCAAGAACACATTGAAGTCTTGCTTAAACCCAAAAAAATAACTGAGGTGTGTGAGGTCTAGAATACTATCTTGGGGCTCCATCCACCTTCACACTAATATCTGTCCGAAGAAGCTTGTCGTGATAGACCCACGGAAAGGAAGTAGAA
The DNA here is from genome assembly GCA_001517045.1 of Pseudotsuga menziesii. Taxonomy (NCBI): domain Eukaryota; kingdom Viridiplantae; phylum Streptophyta; class Pinopsida; order Pinales; family Pinaceae; genus Pseudotsuga; species Pseudotsuga menziesii. Next base: position 73,497 of record LPNX010655739.1, on the reverse strand, counting down.
CTGATAGGTGTATGGCCTTCAAAATAATCCCATGCCACAAAATGAATTCCAAAAGGCTTAAGATAAAGAGTCAAAATTCCAAAACATAAAATATACACCAAAAAGATATACTGAAGAAATAAATCAGTAAAATAAGTGGATTGCTCAGAAAGGTTCTTCTCCATCCATGAGTTGAAACAAGCCATTGCTCTCACAAAAGGGCATCATGGATGGAAGAACCTAAATCAATTTCTCAAAATAAAAGAAGCAATCAAGGGAAAGACAAATGTATTTAAGCATCAAAGAATGTGAATGGCATGGGAATTAGGAACAAATGAATGCCATATGTCTAACTCTGCTATGATCCTATGGTGTCATGTCTAGCGGTAACCAAAGACAGAGGTAAAATGAATCTCACAATTTGGCCCCAAGAGAGTTATCAGGACTTCTAATCGTGGTTACCCTACCCAAAAGTTTACAATCAATGTGATGCACTGAATTTTATATCCCTGAAGAATTCTAGTTTTTAAATGATATTGAAGGAGACCTGGAAGAAGTTGCTTTAATCAAGTACCATGTAGCAGTTTTTGTTTTGAAAATATAGTTTTTCAGAGATTTGTGTTCACTAGCTAGTCGCCAATTGTTGTTACTGCAACCACTTCCCCAAAATTTTATAATTTTAGGGCCCCTCCTTAAAATTTTGGTTTTAATAATTCCCTAGACTAATACTACTTCTTAAATTTTTCATTCCATGACTTAGTTTTTGTTGGAGCAAGCCAAAAAAAAAAAAAAAATTTCACTAAGTTAGAAAACTCAGATTTTTCTTTCGTTCTATCAGAAGAACTCAGCGAATCAAGTCGACACGTCAGAAGAACTCAACTTTTCCATCCAATGTTCTTTAGCCGAATTTGCTTTATTTTTTGTCCAAGGCCCAAGCCTTTATCAGAAAATTTTGACGAGTTTCTACCGACAGTGTCGGTGAAACTCAATATTTTGAGCCGACACTACCAGTGAAAACCTACCTTTTCTTGTCGATGCTCGTCATTGAAGGAATTTTATCGGAGGATCCTATCGATTTTTGCTGACAGTGTCGGCGGAACTCAGGGTTTGTAGCCAATGTGTTCAACAAAAATTAGAATTCATTACCAACAGCTTTTCATCGAAACCCCTTTACGAGTTGTGGCGAAGCTCTTTTCGAAAGAGGTTGATGAGTTCCCACTGATGGTGTCAGCGAAACTCAGACATTGCAACCAACACTATCACAGGAAACTCAAAATTTGATGTTGATAAATCAGTAAACTTTGGGAAAAAAATTCAATGGATTTTTAAGTTAAGTGTCGAAACGACATTTTCATCCGCTCGATATTTATTACCCCAATGACTGCATTTATTGTTGTTTCAATTTTTTTATATATATAACACGGTAAGTTTTGTGGTTTTTACCACAATCCCATTTGGATGCATCCAGTTGACTTTCACATCTTGGATATTTTGGATTACCTCGCCAAGCACCGTACTCACACCAACAGTTGTCGGGGAGGCCCTAAAACGTGTCATTGAACTCATAAGAAATGCATGTTTAGAGGTTTAGGGTTACTGTGATAGGGTTTTTCTATCCACAGCCTTATTTCACAAGCCAGCCCCAGCCCGTTAGGTTTCTCGTTTTGACCGGTCGACCACTGAATTTTCCCAAGCTTTGCTACAAGAGAACCCTCGACCTCGTTTAGTGTTTTCCCAGCCTGCTATCCCAGCCATGATGGGTTTTATCTCCACCTTCACTGCACCATTTGAGTTTGTCATTCAAACCGTATATATGCTTGTGTCAAACCTTTGGGTTTTTATGATGAAGTTACAGCAGGTCGGATGTTTCATTGACTACACCTTGTTTGGTTTAGGGTGAAAACATGAAGTTGGGAAACAATTTTTCTTGTTTTTTGACAAAACAAACTGCAAAATTTTATGTTTTTCAACTTCAATCCCTTCAAAATGATATATCACTTAGGAATTTCACCTTGAAGTAAACACACACGTTTTAGAGAATTGAATTAGCTACGTACTCATGTTTAAAAAAAAAAATTATCAACATATAGTGGGGAAATTTTGGAGGCCACCAATGACATATACTTTAAAATTTTAAGTATGAATAATGAGTGACCTGTGTGCCCTCCATTTTTATTAGAGATAGTTATTCATTTTAGGGAAACAAAATTTATACTCATAATATACACATATTGAACTTGTGCGTGGACTATATTTTGAGGTTTTTCGGACTTCAAAACTATTTTTTATTATTTATCGAAACAACATAAGTTCAGAAAATGGTGCATTATCGACACCTGTTGGTGAGATTCAATTTTCTTTTTAGTATGACACTTATTGGAAAAAATAAAAGTACCCTTTTGAAGAGGACAAGTCAATTATGATCTCTATGAAGTTTTCAAAATTTTTTGTTGTGTCCTTGTTATGATATTGAATTTTAATTTCGGGTGATTTTCAAAATAACAAAATTCTTAAGGGATAAGGTTTAGAAGAAATTTATTAATAAATAGAAATTCAAATTGAAATGAAACAATTTTTATATCATTGGAAACTAGATTTGGAGATGAATCGATTGCTACCAAGTCCGATAAATAATCTTTCAAATTTGTAGGGGTTTGGGCTTGCTGAAGTTGCAGGTTCCAGAAAGATGCCAGATATTTTCACAGGTTTTTTGACCATGAACTCTCGACCAAAAAATATCTCCAAACTCTCGGACGAGAGTTTAGTTCAAACTCTCATCCGAGAGTTTTAAAATTCTCATCCCAAAGTTTTTTTTTAAAAACAACATGGTTATTGGTTCAAAATCTCCACCTAGAGTTTTATTAAACTCTCGGCCTAGAGTTTGAGGTTGAATTTTTTTTTTCATTTTCATCTGCGTGACCTCTTTTTTCACTCTGTTTGTCATACAATTGTTTCCCAACTTTGTGTTTTCACCCTTTAGTTTTGTATGCAGTGATAGGGGGAATTTTGGTGTATTTTCACTTAGGGTACTACTGCGTTTTGAATTTTTGGCCTAGGGTTTCCTTTCGAAAAGTATGTGACTCCATAATTTTCCCCTTAGGGCCAGTACTGTGGTTTTATAATATTTCGTTGGTTTTTATGTTCATTCTAGGGTTTCAAGTTTCCCCAAGGTTCCCTCGGTTTCGAGTCACAAATCCTTTGCCACGTTTTACTGGTTGTTTTCCTACCTCTGAAGAAAGTCAGTGAGAAGAGGTTCCTACATCTTAATGTTTAAATCCAAATGAGTAAAGAGTAGAAATAAGCTTGGTAAACTTTGTAAACAAAAGCACAAGGTAGTAAACATTTATTTTGTTTATCCTCCTGTAGCTTGACCTAATTAGAAGCACAAAATGAATGTATTGAAACAATGATGTAACTCCCAAAACATCTACACCTGTGTTGATGAGTTTCTTTTAAGTTCGCCACAAACATATACCCTTGTTGTGAGTATAAAATGTTTGGACAACCTATGGGAGTGATTTATCTACCTCACAAAGTTACTTTTGAATGGCCAATGATGAACTAGTAAATATGTCTCTGTTATCCTCTATCATAATAAACACTGACTGGAATCTTGCTAGAAACAATTATTTGTTTTTTTTAACATTGATATCTTAGCTTCTCATTTTAGTATTTCTTGTTGATATAAATGCATGTTGTTTCAATCATTAATATCACTAGGACATCTCTTGTTGTGATCATGCTTCAGTTTTAATCCTCACCTCACACCATGCCGAAGAAGAGCGGAAAGAAAAAGGATAAGGCCACCGAAGGTCATTCAAATGTGGAGGTAATGCCTAGGATTGAAATTATATTTGAAGACACCAAGGCTGTCATAGGAACCGAGTAGCATTTTAAATGGGGTAAAATATATCATATGATAAAGGACTAGAATGTCCCTGATGTAGGGCTGGAAGATCTACCTTTATACGACAACATAAGAAATTCAGGTATCACAAAGGAAGCCACACGCCCAGAGCTCTTCCCATGCGTTGAAGCAATCAGATGGATTCTACCTCGAACAGACTCATCCACTATGATTATTTCCAACAAATAAGGGCAAGCTTTTGCTTCCTTCACTCCAGCATACGTAACCAAGGCCTGCAAATTACCCACTTCATGAGTTATGATGACAAATGACTGGGTGAAAATTTTGAATTTAGACGTCTTTAAATGTACTAAGCGGATGATGGTAGAAGGAAATAAACTACGCCAGAAAGCCACTAGCAAGTACGAGACCGAGAGTTTATGCACCCCCTACAGGGTTATAGCCCTATTGCTAAATAGAATCTTTGGCCAACCAAATGGGAAATTTTACAAGTTAAGTTGGATCCCATTGATATACCATGTGGTCATGGAAGGCACCATTTTTAACTGGGCAAATATTGTATCAAGCAGCTTGTCGTCATGTGTAGCTGTTGCACAGGGAGGCCTGACTTAGAGAAAGTCAGAATTTTACATGGGATCCTACTTGATCAATTTCATCTTATTCCTACACCAATTCCCAGAGCTCAATTGTACTTGGGATTTCATAAAGACCCCCATCTATGTTGCTTATCAAAGTCTTTGGGCATGCAAATACTCAATTTTCTACAAGATCATATGCGAAGAATTTATTATGCCTCTCCATGAGCTGATTTTTCTCAAAGAGTGCAACTATATGTCTAAAGTTGCCATGGAAATCATATGTGAATATGGTGACTATTATTTCTCTAAGGAGGGCACTTACCTAAGGATGTACGGAGGATCTAGAGCCCTGGCACTGATGCCTAGGTATGCCACGGACTACATAGTCCACAAAGAAGCAGTTTGACAGTTATATATAGATGGAATAAGAAAAAAAATTATGTTCGACATTAAGAAAGCAGTTTTCCCACCACTGCCTTTCTGTATAGCCAGCTATAAATTCACAAGGGTAAAGAATGCATTGGAATTTGTGAAAGATCTAGAAAGTTTCCACTTCATGGAAAAGAGTTTCCACAGAAATGACTCTTTTGACAAGGTTGCAAAACATTGTGCATTTGTAGGAGTTCATTTTGAATACTCTCATCATTTTGACAAAGATGAGGCGACATAAAGAAATTCCTGCAGCATGACTACTTTGAGTAAGCGGTTCAAAAATAAGATCAGCACCAATGGAGGGAAAGGTAGTAGCAGCACATCAGAACAGTTGAAGCAGCAAGAAGAGGCTGCAAGGAAATGAGAAGAGGATTCTCGAAGGTTGGTGGAAGAAGCTGAGAAGCTATTAGCTGAAGAAGTGCAAAGGGAGAAAGAAGAAGAAGAAATATTGCAAAAGGAATCAGAAGAGAGAGCACGAGAAGAAGCTGCAAAAGAAACTGAATAATAAAGAAAGAAAGAACAAGAGGATAAAGACAGAGAGGATTTAGACTAGGACACTGCCCAAGACAATCTAGTAGATACTCCTGCTCCATCAAGTGACACGATAATAGGAGGCCATGTTCCTCTTGTAGAACTTAGATTAGTTCCATTCACTCCATCCAAGCATCATGCGGTGGAATGCTTGAACACTATATTTTTTGACAAGAACATGAAAACCATTGTTAGAATATTAGAAAAAGGGTTAAAGATCGGCACACAACCAAATGTAATCATAGTGACCAAGAAGAATGTGGTTGAAAAAACCAATCAAGATCGAAAATTCTTAGCATCGGTCAGCATAGAAACCTCTCAAACAAATATTGATAATGTTGACAAATTAATGGAAGATGTCAATCATTATAAAGAAAATATCATTAAAATGAAAGACACTCTAATAAAATAAAGAGGATAAGGTCGGGAACTTAAAAGGAAACATGAGGAAACTCTTTTAGAATTTGAGAGGCTCCAAAAGGCATATCAGGCTTTAGAATTGGAAAAGGATGCATTGGATCTTTCGGTTACAATCATGAAAGGGGAGAAAAACAATCTTGAAGACAAGATTTTGGGATTAGAAGCACAAAAATATGCAGCAAACTGACAAGCAGGGGATCTAAGAACCCAGGCAAAAGAGTGGGAGGTATAGAACGTATCATTGGAGACTCAAGTTAAGACAACTAATGAAAGGCAGCCTGATATCACTCCCTTCCATGATCAAGCCTTCCTGATCAGGAAGAACATTCATCAAGTCCAATTATAGCTTGCATAGGAGATATATAAGATCAAGTGGGAAGAGACAAGGTTAAATGAAATAGAATATAGATAACTTAGTTTCTGGGAAGGACTACTAGGATTCGGCAAGAAAGTTCAAATCTAGTTGACTTGGGAAGAAGCAAATTCAACTTTTCTTGAACACCTACCTCAAAGACAGTCGAAGGCTTAAATATAGAATTGGCGCTCTTGGAATTTCAGAGGAAATCTTCTGTAAGGTTGAGCAATGGAATTGTGAAGACATTGGAAAAATGTGTAGAATTCTATAAGAAAATGTGATTAACTCATAATAAATGCCAGATTCCTTCAGCAACAAAGATCAAAGACTTCCCTGATAAAGAACAACATCTGGAGTTCTTACAGGATAGGTTGCTTGAAGACGAGCAATACATTTTGAAGATGGAGGTCATAAAGGAAGAGGATGTTAAAACTTGGATTGTGCAAGCCTCTGTCAGCAGCCATCTCCTGGAAGATCTATACAAGTTGACTCCACCAAATGTGATAGAAGTGGAGTCACATTTTGTTGTACATGAAGTAAGTGTGAGGTTGTTGTATCCAAAAGATTATCAAACCATTTCAGAAGAAGCCAATGCATGGGATGATTATATTTCCAGACCAGCTAGGCCTAGTTGAGATTTTTGTCTTTTTTGTATTTTGACACTTCATGTAATTTATTATTATTTTTATTTTCCAAATGCAAGACACTAAGGGACAAATTTTTGAAAGTTCTAAGGTCATGGAAGCCAAAGAGTCATTTGTAATAGTATTATAAATAGGAGTAGAAGATATAATAGAAAGACTTTCACTAGCGCAAGTATGTTGAGTTATTTGTATGAAGAACTACTTTTTCTATGAATAAAGAAGAACATTTTTTGTTGGGGAAGGACTGCACATGATTTTACATGGATTGTATGGAGTGCCAATGTTGAATTACTTCTTATTTAGCTTCCATGCAACCGTGAGATCGTTCTGACCTTACAAATTATTTCTATAATGATGAATTATTTTCCTTTCTATTTGAAATATTGTGCATATATTGAGTAATGAATGCTTTAACGAAGCAAAGCTATCTTTTTTTATTTTTCTGTTGTAACTATGTGTGTGGAATTTAAACAACTATCTGTAGAATTCAATATGCAACATTGCAATACATTAATCTTTTCTATTTAAACTTTTTTCCCCTTGGGGATAGATATTAGTTTATAATAGACTAGAATACTTTAGACTTGCTTAATTTAGAAGTGGTTGAGTAACAAGATTCACGTAAGGCGAGAGGTAAGAACCTGTGCAACTCCTAAGAGGTTCTTGTTTATCAATCACTTTCTTTTAGCTTAGGAATCTACATTCCATCCTTAAAAAAATAAAATCACATAAACAATGGACCAGGATGCAACCAGTAAAATACTTAAACAATGTTAATTCTACAATAGTCGGGTAGCTAACCAGACGGGTTCCCCACACCAAATGGTGAATGATCTAGTTGGGATTGCTTACTGGGGATAATCCCTACTATCGGTACCTAGGAATTTTCTAGGAATCAAGAGGTACTAACGACATCTTGTCTCTCCGTGAGGGCTTCCCAATCCTTTGAAAAACACCGCAAGTCCATGGACAGTCTGTTGCATCCATGTTGAGAGTTGGCCACCAAAGCCCTGCGTGGAGTAACTTTCTAGCAGTAGAGCAACCTCCGTAGTGTCCAACCTCAACCCTCGCATGTGCTTCTTCCAATACCTGCTCATGTTCATGATGTAGGAAACATCATCGTAAGATCTCGTTCGGTCCCAACTTATAGAGTTCTCCAACAATCAGCTTGAAATCTGTAGCTCGAAGAACCAAATGTTTTTTCTAATTTGTAGTGAGCCCTTTTGGTGATGTTCCCGTTGCTGAAAAATGAACTATTTGCTCATAGCAGTCATCAACCATTCTAAATCTAAATAGTTACACATCTGGTAACCCATCTTCAATGTTTGTTGGTTCTTCACATGTCTCAATTCGCAATAAATGTTATGGTCCTGCATTCAAGTGACCTAGATTCACAGTTATCTTGAAATCAAACTCTTAGAGGAGAAGTAGCCAATGACATATCTTCCCCCCCCAACACGGGCTTATTTTTTAGGTATTCAACGTAAATTAATCTGTGAACATCTTGAAATGACCTCCTAACAGGTAATGTCGAAAATTTTGTAATGTGTAAACCATTTCCAACCATTCCCTCTTTGTCATAGTATAATTCATCTCTGCAGATGATAGGTTTCGAATAGCAAAAGAAATTGAGTGATCAATACCACCTTCACCTAGATGTACCAGCACCACTCCCAGCATGGTTGACGATGTATCAACATGAACATGGAACTCCTTTGTCCAATCTGGAAAAACCAATATTGGTGTTGTAGCCATCTTCGTCTTTAAGGTGTCAAAACTTCCTTGACACTCCTAACTCCATGTGAACTCCACATCCTTTTTCAGCAAATTCTCCATAGGTGTTGTGATCATGACATATCTTTTGATGAACTTGCAACAATACCATGTATGGCCTAATGTTGGCTCTAAGTTGCTTCACATTCTTGGCTAGATTGACCACCAATCATTCCTTATAGAAAATGTGTCCTAGCAACATCCCAAAGGGTGCACAAAATATGCACTTATTTGAATTCAATGCGATCTGATGTTGTCAACACCGCTCCAGCATCAGTTGCATGTTTGCAATATGATCCTTTATCAGCCCATAAACCGTCCAATCATCCATATAAACTATAGAAACTTATGAATAAAATCATTGAATGTGGCGATTATGATCCTAGAAAATATCGCAGGCGCATTCTTCAGTCCAAATGGAATCACCATGTATCAATAGAAACCCCATTCAGTTACAAACGTTGTCTTATGTCGATCCTCTTTCATGATCTTGATCTGGTGATAGCCAAAAAATCCATCCATGAATGAATAGACTTCCTAACTGCCCACTCCTTCCAACACTTCGTCAGTCAACGGTGTCGGGAATGGATCATTAAGGCATGCATCATTCAACTTTCTAAGATCAATGCAGATTCAAACCTTGCCAATATTTTTACCTTGCACAACCATGGGACTGATCCACTCTGATTGTTCAATTGGTTCTATGATTCCTGCATCCAGCATCCTGTTGAGATCGGTCTTCACTCTTTCCTTGTATTTCGGATTCAAACGATATGGATGTTGTTGCACTAGCTTCGCATTTGGCTTCAGAGGGATAGTCATCTCTCCCAAATCTCCCAGTATCCCCTTCATCTCAGAAAAATTTGACGGAAGCAGATCCTAAAATTAATGCAGCAAATCAGTGATCTTCTCTATGGTTTATTCATCCCATTAGTCTCCAATATTCAAAAACTTTGTCTAATGTTAACCTTTTGAATCTTCAATGGTTGGTTGATTTTTTCTATCAATATCTTAGGCGTTGTGATATCCCGACTGCCTTCAAATTCTGGAACATTAACATTTCATGGGTCATCTACATCTTCAGACCCTCCCATTACATTGTAGCATTCCATCATTGACTATATCATTGATTCCTAATGTGGGTCCACTGGATATGCGACTAGAACTACCTTCAGTACAACATCGCAGATATACTATAGTGCGCTATGAATGGCTGGATTGGTATCCACAAAACTAAATCAAATCGACAACTCTTCCCAAGTTATGATCTCTCTGCGCAGCCCAGCCGATACATACCACTGTCACGGCATTTCATCCAATGTGTGTACAAAATAATGTACCCACTCATCCTTTGGTCATGACACCCACATGGTCTGACATGCAATCATATGAGCTTTGGGATCATCCCTCCCATCATACCTCTCAGCTTGGTACCATTCTACTTCACCAAAGTGAATTTTCATCAACCTACGACGCTGCAATCACCCAGTGATTGACTTCTTATGGGTCACCCACCAATGTGGTGGAGTAGCCTTCAACACTTCCTCCAACACCAACAATCACTGTGGTTCTGACACCTTATCTTCAAATTCGACAAGAAACTCAGACAACTCAGGAATTCCTTCATATACTAGCAACTCAACAATCTCTCTTGTGACTCGGCACAACGACTGAGTGATTAAACCACACTTCTAAATTGATACCTCATGCATATGGTTCTGCCAAATTTCTAAGGCATCATTAGAATCTGAAGATGTGGAACTAGAAATCTTCCATACTAGCTCACCATCAATAGTAGGATGGATATAGTCTTCTGAGATGTCGTACGCATGATCCCATCTTCCTATGACTTCTTCTTTAATTCATTCAACATTTCTTTAATTGGTTCAACATACCTTCTTCCTTCATTTGGATCCATCATAGTTATGACTCTGATGTCCCAGTTCTCAAAGGTCATTATGTGTTTCTTAAAATTTATCACTACCAAACTATCACTGGCCCATCCAATCCCCAACAATTCAGGATATGAGCTTCTACCATCAACAATATCAATCACATTGAAATCTGTGTAAGTATTCATTCCTTCAACTTTCACTTCTAGATGTGGAACGTGCCCAATCAGTGTCACTCTGACCTGGTTAGCCAGTCGCAGCTGCACAGGAGACCAAACTAGATGTGGGCTCCCCATCTTCTTCCATGTCTTCTTTGTCAAAATGTTGACATCCGATCCTAGGTCCATAATAACTGAATCTACCTCAAAATCCCCAATCTAAATATTCAATCTCATCTCTTTTCCCATTTTCTTCTTGTGCAGGGAGTTCACAGCAGACTCCCTCCTCCCCTTTTCTGGTCGATGCAGTAGACTCGCAATCTCGACAAGCGCATGAGGGTATTTTTCCTATGACAAACAAATTTCAAAGAAGTTTTGCAAGGTACCATGTTTTCGCAATGGTCCTGCTACCAAAGTGGAATAAAAAATAGGTGGCATCTCATAAGCATGCAATTTACCCATATCTCTTCTTATCGCATCACATGCTTCAAAGAATGTTTCCCTCTCAATGTCAATATCAAATTGTACCTTCTTCTTTCCAGCAAATCATACTTGTGGAATCGGTCATCATCTCCTTTTGTTGCACCTCCGTGAGTAATTAAAAAGAAACGTCGATAGACTGAACTCTGGGTTTTGCTGATATATTCGTAACTGTTTGTTGGATTTTTATCATTCAAGCTAGCATTATGATCTTAGGATCTTATCTAAGAGAATAACATGCACAACAATAAAACACAAGAGACAATGAACACAAATATTTTCCTTGGGGAAACCATAAAGGAGAAAACCCCGCAACTTCCTCAAAGATAGAATTAGCACCAAAAGCAAAACCCCAGAAACAATAAGATGGTCTCCCGACAGTAGTAGTCTCTCTCTTTCTTGTCCCAGCAACTTCTTCTCTCACTCATGTGCCCCAGTGAGTGAGTGTGTGTGTGATAAATAGAGAGGCTCAATCTCTATTTATATTCTTTCATTGACTTAATGTCTACTCCAACATGTCGACCTCACTTAACAATTACTTAGTAGAGCCGACATCTCTAGGAGAGTCTAATAACCCTAGTGCCCCACAACTTGTGGGGACTTTTCCCCTCCGATCAACAAGGATGGTTATCCTTAACACAATGGTGGGGACTATTGCCTCGACTTACAATAACTCACTTAGGGTCGACTTCTCTAGGATATTCTAATAACCCTAGGGCCCCACAACTGCGGGGACTTTAACCCTTGATCAATAGGAGGGTTACCCACAATGACTTGACATGACTTGTTTACATTATTGAATATCCCAATAGGCACATCGGGGCATTACATGACTCCAATACATTATAGACACTTCCCAGAATAAACATCGAGGTACAATACATAAGATATACAAGTGAATACATTCCAAAGTTACAAATACATTAACACTCCCTCTTAGATAGGAAGGTATCCTCTCAACACAATTTATCAACACAAGTCTTCTTCTCTGTATCTTCTGGATCATCATCAAGTTCTCATAATATTTGTCTTCAATTCATCTTCATATTCAATTCATCTTCATCTAGATCTGGATCATCACTCGATCTGGATCATGATCACTGGATCTGGATCATGATCACTGGATCTGGATCATCACTCAATCTGGATCATCATGGCTGGATCATCACTGTTGGATCATCATCACTCGATCTGGATCATCACTGGTGCTATCTATTGATTCTTCTTGTCATAGGAATTTCTATAGAGCCATTCCTTTTTCATGTTGGTTGTAGGCCTAGCCTCCATGTAGGTATTCTTTGGTGCTTATATCTGACCCTAAGTCAGAATGGCCCACCCAGCACTTACATCTGCCCTCATCTCATCAGAAAGGCATGCCCAGCACTCACATCTAACCATGAGAGGAACACATCCACCATCATGTCAGAATGGCCCATCCCTTACATCTAACCATGGGAGGGCTCAACCTACCCCCATGTTAGAATGGCCCAGACCTTACATCTAACCATGGAAGGAACCAATCCTCTCTCCATGTCAAAATGGCTCTCAGTCCCAGACTGATGGTTCCTCGTAATTGACCAGGTGCCTCCATTCTCCCAGAGAATGGAATCATCCCTTACATCTAACCATGGGAGGGCCCAGCCTACCCCCATTTCAGAATGGCCTAGCCCTTACATCTAACCATGGAAGGATCCAATCCTCTCACCATGTCAGAATGGCTCTCAGTCCCAGACTGAGGGTTCCTAGTAACTGACCAGGTGCCTCCATTCTCCCAAAGAATGGAATCATCCCTTATATCTGATCAAGTGGGAACACATCCCTCAGTCACATGAAAATGGCCCTGCACTTATATCTGATCATGTGAGACTACATCCCACAGTCATATTAGAATGGCCCTCAGTCCCAAACTGAGTATTCCCGGTAACTGACCAAGTACCTCCATTCAGAAAATGGAAATCAACGCATATATCTGATCATGTAGGAACCAACCTACAATCATATCAAAATGGCTTAGCACTCATATCTAACATGGAAGGAACCAATCCTCTCACCATGACAGAATGGCTCAGCCCTTACATCTAACCATGGAAGGAACCAATCATCTAACGATACATCGTAGCATCAACTGCTTCTGATGAAGCATCACTCAATAGCTTCAGGTTTGATGCCATAGGTGTGGTCATGGCCTTGCAATCCATCATCCCAAACCTCTTCAGGATCTCTACTGTATACTTCTCTTGTCCCATGGAAATTCCATCTGCATTCTACCACACCTCCATGCCTAGAAAATAGTGCATCAACACATAACAAGAGCATCACTAGTCTTCTGCCTTCAACCTTGAAGCAAAGGTTGGAATCCGCTTTACTCTCAGTAAATCCTAGAGTCATCGGTAATCTATCCATCCTTTTGTACCATGTCGAACCTCGGGATATTCTACAGTCACTCCCTCTGAAGCATCATACTCCCTCTGTCTTCCGTACTCTATGCACAGAAACATTCTGTACCAAAGTGGCAAGTAGCTTCCTCTGCTACTAATTATTTTATGTATCCATCTAGGGTCACTAGATACCAAGATCCTCTATCTTGAAACTTTTCAAAATGTCTTCTCACACCCATCTGTGAGCTTGTCATCCTCTATAGACATTCATCTTCAAACTTGTAGCAAAGGTTCAAATATTCATCAAGCTCCTCATGTATGTGTTATCCCATGGATGTCTTCTGAGCTCGTACAAGGCCTTCTTTCATTTTCACACATGATTATTCCTGTCATGTGTCTCAACCCCCACTGGCTGCAAATGTCTCTTCGTAGTCTAAGCCCTATTTTTGTGAGAAGCCTCGTGCTACGAATCTTTCCTTGTACCCACAATGTTTCCATCTACTGCATGATGGAACTACGAACTTCCCTTCATGTATCGATACTGCATCCTAGACATCATTCTTCTTGAACTGGTCTTTCATTTCTTCTTGGTTACTTCTTCATAGCTGGAAGGTTCTGCATCAATGATGTCATTGCATTCATCATATTATTCTTCATCTTGAACTGTCGTCACTTGTTCTTCAGAACAAGTCTCATTCTTCTTTGCTTGTAGGCGATTATGTATGCGATCTTTCCTACAAGTCAAATGCATTTGTATGGTTAGAAACATTTCATAAGGAATATTCATAATGGAAAATCCTTATGCATAAATATATGATCATGCAACTACTTTATCCAATACAACATTCATCCATATCTCACGAAAACTTTCTAGATTCCTTCCATCTCTACCAGGACAACATTGAGATTGTGCACTAATCCAATATGTCAGCAAAGATGTTTCATTCTAGATAAGTAGCAATGGAGAGTTGTATAGCACCATGAGCTACTTACCCATCACATGCATATTAGTAGTATACTTTCATTAATGCAAACATTCTATCATGCATAATACATCAACTGAATATAAACAAACGCATAACAAAAACAATATCATGAAATGACAATTGAATACTTATCTTTATTTGTTTTGTGGGTAGACTCCTTCTTGATCCTTCAGCTTCATCATCTTCTTCATTCATTATTTCTTATCCAAATAATAAGATGGATAAAAGGTTCTTCAAGAATTGAGTTCTTTGTATTCCTCGTCACTTGAGGGATCTTCTTTGGATGGTGAGATCTTGATCTTCAGTTGCTCCCATCTTCTCTTCTCTTATTATGATTCTAGCTTCTTCTTCTTCCCAGAGTCTACTAAAAGTAATCACTTCCTTCTGGCACACATTCCTTGCATGAATGAATCCCATGATCTTGGGAGGCCATTCAAGGTGGCTATCACTCCTTCTTCATTATCCACTCCTTCTGCATTCTAGATGTTAACATTCTTCAACTGTTTTCTCAAAGTCATATTCCACTTTATGTTCTTCCCTTCAAATAGCTTGGTCAAGGAATCAACCATCTCTTTCAGTGTCTTTAGGGAAGACACTTGTGGTATAAGGTGATCCGTGATTGAATCAGCAATGATATTTTTCTCCTTGACCAAGTTATTCTTGTGTAAGGATTTTAGCCTCATCTCCCTCTGGAACTAGAACCTCTCTAATTGTGCAGATGTCCAATTCATTTTCTTCAAAGAGATCATATACTTCCATGCTTGGAAGCTGTCAACTTCACCAAGCTTATCATCATGCTGATGTGATAGATCACTTTAAAATAAGAAACTCAAATGTAAATAGTAAAAGGTTAGATATTACCTATTTTAGGTATCTTTCCTGATTCCAGAGCTGGCTGATCTAGGGTTTGTCAGAGAAACCCTAATTTTCAAACTTGGAATCTTTCAGATCTAATTGGCTAGAAAGATAGACCTCTTCAAGTTGATCTATCCAATGTACTCATTTTCTAGTATCTCTAAAATTAATACTCCTATGTGTATGAACCTTTGCACTGAGGTATCCTCACCTGTCCCTATTCCAACACCACAAGTTTCATCAGAATTGGTTTCACCAATTGGGATTTATGATTGTTTTTCCAAGGTGACCTGCTTCCAAACTGTTTAGAATAGAGAAGTTGTACGGACTTCCACATGTCACTATTTCATATTCGAGGTCTCAAACTTCTACCACAAAAATTGCAGTCCATGGCCTTTTTGGAACATCTTCATAAATTTCATTTGGACCTTTGTAGCCCTAGATATAGCAATTCTCCCTAGGTGTCCTGTTTAGGGATGAATCCTGGAAGAGGCTGGAACCCTAACTTGGAGCGATCATATCTCCAAGAATATAGTGATTCTGAGGATGAACTTTGGATACAATGTAAATCAGTATTTTATCTTTGGCCTATGAAATTTTCAACTCCTAATCCTTCTCCAATCCTGAGATATAGTGAATGTACCAAAACTTATCATTTTTAGTATTTTAGGGTTTTTCTGGCCCGGGGTCAAACTAGGGTTTGACTTTCCTGGAGTTGTACCCAACCAAAAATCTCGAACCAGGTCTCTAAACTTCAATTTTGATGTGGATAGAAATCCTATTATGGGCTCACTCAAAAATTCATCTTCTATAAGAAGCCCTAATTTCCCGCACCAAAAACTGAAAATGCTTGGAACTGAATTCCGCTTCAACAAAAAGATGCACCCTTCAATGGAGAGTCATCCTAGCATACTTTTGCTGATGGATTGTGGAGACAGACCCAAAAACTAAGAATCCCTAGCTTTTGCAACTGCACAATGTCTTCTTCTCAGGTTAGCTCTGATACCATGTTGTATTTTTATCATTCAAGCTAGCATTACGATCTTAGGATCTTATCTAAGAGAATAACATGCACAACAATTAAACACAATATACAATGAACACAAAGATTTTCCTCAGGGAAACCATAAAGAAGAAAACCCCACAACTTCCTCGGAGATAGAATCAGCACCAAAAGAAAAACCCCAAAAATAGCAAGATGATCTCTCGACAACAGTAATCTCTCTCTTTCTTGTCCCAACAACTTCTTCTCTCACTCATGCACCCCAGTGAGTGAGTGTGTGTGTGATAAATAGAGAGAATCACTCTCTATTTATATTCTTTCATTCACTTAATGTCCACTCCAACATGTCTCCCTCACTTAACAATTACTTACTAGAGCTGACATCTATAGGAAATTCTAATAACCCTAGTGCCCCACAACTTGTGGGGAATTTGCCCCTTCGACCAACAAGGAGGGTTATCCTTAACACAATGGTGGGGACTATTGCCCCGACTTACAATAAATCACCTATGGTCGACTTCTCTAGGATATTCTAATAACTCTAGGGCCTCACAACTGCGGGGACTTTAACCCTTGATCAATAGGAGGGTTACACACAATGACTTGACATGACTTGTTTACATTATTGAATCTCTTGATAGGCACATCGGGGCATGACATGACTCCAATACATTACAGACACTTCCCAGAATAAACATTGAGGTACAATACATAAGATATACAAGTGAATACATTCTGAAGTTACAAATACATTAACACTATTGATCCTTGGTTTTGGGTCAGTGGTGGATTCACTAATTGGTTCGCATTCTGATTTACATTTTGGTTCTGATTCTAGTTCTGATTCTGGTTCTAGTTCTGCAACTATAGAATGTTCCTTACTTACCACTTCGCGATCAACTGCGAGCAGTTCTCAACAATGTGATCCACATTGATACAATAAGTACATTACGCTTGTGAATTTGGGAAATCTCTATGATAATATCCCAGTACTCCTCAATTATAACATTGCACGAGTCCGCAATCTCATCCTCCTCCTCGTCCAAAACCTCCACCTCGTCCTCCTCAAAACCCTCCATGAAATCCTCATTGCTGTTGATACTATTATTGTTGAATTGTTTTTGTTGTGGGGGACTCAGCTGTAGTTGCGCATACTGCAGTTGAGTGTATAGTGTATGGGTATATTATGGATTCTATGGAGCAAACTACATCTGGTTGTACTATGGAGGTGGTGGATCAAACTATGATTGTGGCATAAACTGTTGTTATAGCTATGGTACAAACTGTGGCTACAACTGTGGTTGTACCACCTGCAGCTGCTCTTACAGTTGCTGCATCATTCAATGGTCTTATCCCTTCACATAGTAAGTACCCATTGTCCTATCCTGGAGCAAATAATATGCTCGACAATCCTTGTCTTCATGCGTAGCAGATTGACAAAATGTGCAATACAAATTCGTCGGCTTCGTGACTATCTTCTACATATACACACAATATTCATGTCGATTCCCATGAACTTGGAAGATACAGCACCATGGCATGCCACCATGAATTAATGGATTTGGAGCTCCTGAAAACAGGTAGTTTTGAAAATTCGGGCACTGATCCTTATGATGTCCCTCCGCACGACATCGAGTACACCATACCTCATCGCAATTCTCTCTTTTGTTCTTGATATCTTAAAACTAGATTGTCAGATTCACCAATTGTGTTTGAATATGATTCATACTGACTCCATTTTCACCAAGAGGTGAAGCTTTCAGCTTCATCGTGATCTCTAGAGCTTCACTATGTGTCGCAAATTTTTGTTGCATCAAAGGTAGACTGATATGCGGTACTAACGTCATGATGAACCATTCCTTGTTTTGTACATCACTCATTCCAAAACTAACTTTTTCCATCGGTATATTGGATCCCTGGTTGAAATCCCAGATACTCTCATTTGGGTATTGCTTAATCGCCTTTAACTCTATAATGTATTGTGCTTCAAACATGGGCTTTCTGAATTCCTCGATCAATCCTTTTATGATCTCAGCTAGAGCCCTCGCTGGATTCCCCATGGGAACTTGTGTAAACTTCATGTACCAATCCAATGCATGACCTCAGAAGTTCGTTGCCAACTAACCTTTCTTAACATCATCATCCTAAACTTGTTTGACAGTTCAAACTGCTTCGCACAGAAACCTGTATTGCTATGGATCCTCGGTCCTGTTCCCCTAAAATAGAGGTAACTTTACATCATTGCCCACCATCCTGGGCCTTCTTCCTACGTTCGTTCATCTGCTACTATTAGAGTGTTACTAACACGTTGGACAACTTGGAGTTGAGATTCTATTTTTTCCTAAGTGCAGCGTAGTGCACGAAGGTGTGGGTATGTTGTTGCTCTGGGTTGGTCTTTCTTCGGGCTCAGGCATAGCCTGGTTGTCTCCTTCATTGTTGTAGGGTCACTTTATCACTTGTGATCTTCTCTCATAGCCTCTTGTCTTAGTCGCAGCAGGACTCTTTCCTATCCTCTGCCTCTTCTCTAGCTGAAACCTTACTCCACTCCACAGAATAACACTTCCTTCCTTAGCTTCCCTCACAGTCTCATTCTAAATTCCATCTATCTACCCCATATCATTCCATCCAACCCTTGACTCTACGATACCCGTAGCCTCCACACACCAAGGCTCTACTCGTCGGCGTTCATCTTCAATATGTTTTTTTCACAAATGAGCATCTTAATTGAAAGTTGCAATGATAACAGAAACCTACCTCTTGATCCTTTGAAGAACTCACTTTCTGCGTTGCTATAAGACTTGACTATGTCAACTCCAAACTCAGTGATGTAGCCTTCCAAGATGTTGTCATGCCAGACTTCGACAACCCTTGACACTTTGTTATCTTCCTCCTACATTTGTTGGATCAGCTCTTGGGTCCAACAAGTGGGATAGCCTCCTTGTAAATTTTTCTTCTGATAGGTCAATAGTGCCAACCACTCATACAAGATGATTGAAAAATCAAAGAAAAAGTACTCATGGATATTAGAATACAGGTACATTCCCAGCCACTATTATGTTGTCAACCCAGGGTTCTAATTCTCCTTCGTGGAAAATTTTCGATCCTTCTAGTTGAACCAATATTGAATCTCTGGTCTTGTCAAATGCCATAGCATGTCCTCCTTCTCCGTGCACTACTGTCCCAGAAATGGAACCATTTGTTGACACATACCCGTCGATAGGGATTCACTCTCTATTGACACCCTTAACACAGTGATCTCCTTGAGCACCGACCCAAACAGTTTTTACCCTGTCCAGCAACACCTATGGAGCAGATGAGGTCTCACCCGAGATGTTCGAGGGAGAACTGTCGGAACCAATTTTCTGTAGTAAGAAGAAGGATTGTGCATCTGTTGTCATACTATCACAGCATTACTTAGTAGATCCAAGCATTGATACATACATCTATAGACTCATATCATCATTCATCAGGTCACATCAACATACTCAGATCGCAGCAGAAGTATCAATGCATAAACAGATATACCAACATAACATCATTCAAAACAGCAAATCATTGCATCATTCATAAATAAACATTATAATGCAGTATTCATCCACATCACATTGCAGGAAAATAGGAAAATAGGAAGAAGTAAGAAGACACAGTGTTTCTCTCAAATCTTCATCATATCATATTAACTTCGCATCAAAACACAAGTTCCCAAAATAGTTCTTCATTTCAGATCTCGCATCAAAAATAGATCACAGATACTCAATGTTAATCCAAATATAGACAAAAGGTCGATCTCAAGATACGTTCATAGATTCAAGATGATTTAACATTTACAATCCTAGATCTATTTATATGCTTACACATTTACATCGGTGGTCCACTTAAGTCAAATTCCTAACTACTTGGACCAAAACCTACAAAATAACAACCAAAATCTACAAAATATGACCACAATATACAAAATGTGACCAAACTTCCTTGCACGCCATCTTCCACCTTGCACAGCAACTTTGACTTTGTCCAACAACTTTGGCATTGCGCAACTAATTATCTCAAAAAATCACTACCAACACCCAAAATCATTAGGAATCTGTCAATTCTTCCACCATGCTCTGGGTTCTTGCTTCAACCCATACAATTCCTTCTTTATTTTTCATACATGAGTTTTTTGATTATCTGTCTCAAAACTTTGTGGTTGTTCCATATATACTTCTTCTTCTATCAAACCATTTAGGAAGGTTGTATTTACATCCATGTGATGTAACTTCCACTTCATTTTGGATGGAAAGGAAAGGATGGTTCTAATTGAGGTGTAACTAGATACTAGTGCAAAGGTCTCCTCATATACGATCCCTTCCATCTGGGAGAATCCGCGAGCTACGAATCTTGCCTTGTACTTCTCTATACTACCGTATGCTAAATGCTTTGTTTTGTAGATCCATTTTGAGGATACCACTAACTTGTTATTTGGTCTTGGTACTATTTCCCATACATCATTCTTTATAATGGATTGGTATTCCTCTACCATGGCATCTACCCATTCCTTCTTCTTTATTGCTTCTTTAAAGCATGTAGGTTCTGTGTCAACAAAATTGCACATCAAAGCCACATAACTATGGTATGGATTTGGCTTCTTTCTTTCTCTGATGGTTTCTTCTGGGACACCATGTCTTTCTACTTGTTCAATTACTTCTCATGCCCAAGAATACATTATTTTGTGTGAGATCATCTCACTAGGTGATTATTCAGGTTTTTGAGGTTTTGTTATGTCATGATCCTTAGGCATTTGTTCTTCCACCTCATTTCTAACTGGTTTAGACACTTCTGCAGCTCTAGGAGTTTCATGCTTCTCTTTGTCTTTCCTTGACTTTCTAAAAGTTGTATATTCATCAAAATTAACATCTCTACTTAGCTCAATTTGATGATATCGTGGAATATAGATTCGGTAAGCTTTTGATTTCTCACTATATCCTACAAACAATCTCTTCTTTCCTAAAGGGTCTAGCTCTAATATTTTCTCCTTGGGAATGTGTATGTATACCGAACAACCAAATATTTTTAAGTGACTAACTTCAGGATTTTCTCCGGTAAACATCTCTTCTGGAGTCTTATTCCCAAGTGTACTTTGGGAGATTCTATTATGTACATATACTACTGTTCTTGATGCTTCTTCCCACATGTACATAGGTAGATCTTGATCATGGATCATAGCTTTTACAGCTTCCATGATAGATCTATTCTTTCTTTTTGCCACACCATTTTGTTATGGATTATAGGGAATGGTGAGATCCCTCTTAATCCAAACTTCTTTGTAGTATTTGTTGAATTCACCTGATTTGAATTATCCTCCATTATATGATCTTAAATTCTTGATCCTATTTTTAGAGAGGTTTTCCACAAGGGCCTTGAACTCTTTGAACTTTTCAAACACTTCATCCTTATTTTTCAAGAAATAGATCCAAGTTTTGTGGGAGTAGTCATCAATAAAGGAAGAACAGTAAACATACCCGCTTAATGAAGTAGTTTTCATTGGCCCGCATACATGCAAATGAATAATGTCTAAGATCCCTTTTGCTTTGATGTCACTATTAGGATAAGGGTTCTCAGTGTTCTTCCTTGTGCACATCCTTTGCACATGCCTTCATAATTTATCTGAATATCTGGTAAACCTGTCACCACCTTGCTTGCAATTGGTAATTCCTTGTAATGTACATGAGAAATTCTTCTGTTCCATAGCTCACATGAGCTTATGGTACTAGTCATTAAGGATGAATCTACATGCCCCTTTAATTTGTAGAGTCCTCCTTCTTCAACTCCAATCACTACTGCATCATCTATAGTTTTTCCTTTTGTCCACATGAGGAATTCTCCATATACAAAAGAAACTTTGAAACATTTCTTATCTAATGCTAATATAGAAATTAGAATCTTATTTAGTCCTGGAACATACAATACATCCTTCTTCTTCATGGAATTTCCGGAGTCCAACTTATAGGAGGCTTCTCTTATTCCATTGATGGGATAATTATAATCATCTCCAAACATTACTTTGTGTGGGGACTCCGTCTGTATAAGACAGGAGAGTGAGTCCTTGTAACTTGTCATATGCTTGAAGGCACCACTATCTACTAGCCAAGTATAATTCCTAGGTGAGACTAAAACTATGAGTGCAAAGATCAAAACATATTCTTCACGTGAATCTTCATCCTATTTAGTTATGTCCCCATATTCTTCATCATTGTCTTCAGCAGCATGTGCCTGGAATATTTTGTTCTTCTTCTTGAGTTGTTCTTCCTTCATGGGACAATTTATGGAGATGTGTCTCATCTTGTGACAAGTGAAGCATTCATAATTTGAGAAGTCCTTCTTAGACTTCTTGTTCTTCTTAAACCCTTGAACTTTTATGGGAGGATGGTCATAAATCTTCCTCTTGTTCTTGCATTTAGTATTGATTTCCAAGGCTTGATCCTCATTTTCATTTAGCTTCCCTTCTATGGTTGCTATTCTTTCTTCTTCTTGAACATATTCTTCCCATAACTGTCGGAATTTAGTAAGATTTCTTCTGGAGCATATTTCTCAAATAAAGGATTCCTAATCTCTTGGAAGACCATTCAAGGTGGTCATTACAATTTTTGCATCTTCTACCATATCACCAATAGATTTCAATTTCTCCTTGATTTGAGATACTCTTGTGAAGTATGATTGCATGGTTTCTGACTTCTAATCCTTTACACTTTTGAGTTGATTCCTCAAGGTCATATTACTATTAATATTTCTTCCTTCAAATAGGATGGATAGGGAATCAAACATTTCCTTTGGTATTCTCCTTGAAGATACTTGAGGAAACAAGTTTTCTTTAATGGAGTCAACTATGATCCTCTTAGCCTTTATCGTATCCTTCTTGTATTTGGCCTTAGCTTCATCGCCTTCTGGTTTTGCAACTTCCTCCTTTATAAATCCTTCTTGATCATTCTCTTCAGCTTGGTACTTTTTGTCATCTTTTAACCGAATGAGATCTTAAAATGGAAATATAAGGAGCAATAATTACTTGATGAATACTTCTTCTGGATGACCTTCTTCAGGATGACCTAGGGTTTGATGGAGAAACCCTAATTTTCCATTTAACATCACAAGTAGGGTTGAGTGATGGAAAATATGTGCCTTCCTAAGGCGATCTAGACTGTATCTTTCTTTTTCTGAGATTGATGATGGAGTCTTAGGGAAAATGGAGCCCTATTTCTTCCTGGAAGCAGTGTTTGGTCAAAAAATTAAACTTCTTGGAATTCGGTCATGTTTTCTCATAAAGATGCACCTTCCAAGGGAGAGTTGAGTGATCCCTATTTTCTGGTTGATATGTCGTGGTATTTGTTCAGAATAACAAACACTAGATGTATAGTGTCTCCTTTGAGGGTGACTATGATACCATGTTAAGTTTTCTTAATTGCTTAGATGATATTCTAAAACAATTTACAATAGTAGGATCACTAAAAGAACAACAAGCACAAAAACACAAAGAACACAAATATTTTCTTCGAGGAAACCACAAGGGAGAAAACCCCGCAAGACTTCCTCAGTATAGAACTCAACTAGAACAATGTAAAACCCCAAGACAACTTCTCCTCTTGCTTTTTGGCGTACTTATTCTTCTCTCTCTTGCAAACTTGCTTTAGTGAATTGAGTACAAATGAAGGGGAGTACCTCCCTGTTTATATTTGTCTCTTGACTTGAACTAAAACCTAGTAGGGTCAACTTATCTAACTGATGGGGCCGACTTGACAAGTAAGACACCAAAATAATAAGTATTATAATGACAAAAGGGTACTATTGACCTAAATTACATTAATAGGTTTACACTGATTATTTCAATGACTCTTAAATGACCATTTACATTAGTTACATCTCCTGAAGGAGGAATACAATTAATACAACTAGAATATCTTCTGAAGTTACAATATTTTACCACTACCCTCTTATCATTGTATCACATCATTGTGTAGGTACATCCCAATACCTTCTTTACATTTCCACTGTAATAACCTGCATTTCCTATCATCATCTCATTGTATCCATATCATCATGTAGGTACAACCTGGGACCTTCTTTACATTACCACTGCAATAACCTGCATTTCCTGCCATCATCTCATCGTATCCAGATCATCTCTTTGTCTTGTACAAGACAAAACAAAACACACAGAGCACAACCTAGATGTAGACCACCTATGTTCTATTACCATAGTAGTATTCCAGGTTATTTCACGTCATCAAGACAACCTGTAACATCCACTATGCAAGAATTTCCTAGGAGCACACCAAGTGCATTATGTCTCTCCACAGTCAAGTTGTTTTCTACCAGTATAGAAGAACTACTTAGGTACAACTCAAGTGCTTAGTTACCTTATCATATCCAACATGGGAACACACACATATATGAATATATATGTAAGGACTAATTACAATCAAACAACCTGCTACACCAAGGATTTTACGTTCTAGGTCAACCTCAAGGACTTATTACCTCTGAACAACATGCATCTAGGATCTTTTCTGTTCAGACAACCTTTGGGGCGTATTACATCTGAGTAACCTACATACCACGTTGGGGCTCCTTTTTACAATCAGACAACCCACAAGACTTATTACATCTAAATAACCTGCGTACCATGCCAGGGCTCGTATTTAAATTTTGATAACCTATCTCAGGATTCATTACATCTAAGTAACCTATGTATCACACTAGGACTTATATTTACACTCAGACAACCAGCAAGACTAATTGCATCTAAGTAACCTACGTATAATACCAGCACTCATATTTACACTCATACAACCTACATGACTGATTAGGTTTGACAAACCTGCTACACCATGGTCTTTTCCACTCGAACAACCTGACTCATTTCCCATGTGAGATACCATGCATCTGTGTCTTTTGTTCTCTCACTATTTCTAGCATAGAAACATATCAAGACTTATTACATCCAAGGATAACATGTGTGCTTCTCCAAGACTTATTACATCCAAGGATAACATGTGTGCTTCTCCAAGACTTATTACATCCAAGGATAACCTACAAGACTGATTGCATTTGAGAAACCTATGATCTTTGCCAGGATTTTACACTCAGACAACCTGTCTCTCCAGCTATGATATAACTCATCACTCCCTCTTTTGAGAGGTCTCGATCTGGATCACATATTGGAGCTTCACTTCATCATACAAAAATGCAAGTCATATCAATCAAATCAGATAGTAGCTTTCAAAAAACATACTAGCTCACAACTAACCGAGTAGGCTATAACATATTCTACATTGGTTGTATTTAGCGCCATGTAGGACTACATCTTGCCAAACCAGGAGATCATACCGGATCTCAAAATGAAGCAGCAACCCGAAGTGCTCTCCCTATCAGTGGTGTTTCCTACCCAATCTGAATCAACATAACTATGCAGTTGAATCTTCTTATTCGCATCATGCTTGATCCCATACTCAATTGTACCCTTCAGGTACCTCACTACATGCTTTGTAGTAACTAGGTGAACATGTCTCGGATCCATCAGGAACTGGATTAGGGTGTTCATAGCAAAGCATATGTATGGTATCATATTCATCAAATACATCAATGAGCCAATCATATGATGATACATTGTGGCATCAACTAAATCTAATGAAGAATCACACAGAAGCTTCAAGTTATACACTAGTACAAAATGAGGAATTAATGACTAAAAAAATGACTAAAATTCGGATATAAACAATTATTTTTTAGTCGGTGACTAATAGTAACTAATTTCCACTATCTTATAGCTTGAATAACTTAGTCGTATTTAACTTAAACGTTAATTGGTTAACTTATTAGTCATTGATTTAGTCATTAATATTCATTGATGTAGTCATTGATTCGGTCATTGATGTAGTCATTGATTTAGTCGTTTATTGCCACAATTAATGACCAAATATATGACTAAATAAACTACTAGATGATAACATATTAATTACTAAGCTAAATATGACAAATATATAGTTGTGCTATAAGATACTGGAAATTGGATACTAATATTCATATATATGTGAATTTAGTCATTTTCTTAGTCACCAATTTATGATAGGGCACAGAGGAATCGAACCACCAACCTATTGCCTATAATTAGGCAGGTGCTCTATCATTCACCTAACACCCTTTAAGAAGTTGTTATTTCCTGACAATGATGATATTCAAACAAATTTTCCATCATTCAAGCATATAAAATAATGATTACCAAGTTACTATAGATCCATAATGGCTTACCTTGTACTAGTCCTTCAAGTCATTCAACTGCATTTATTAAGTGCAAATATATTTTTGCACTTAATAAATGCAGTTGAAGTACTTAACGGACTAGTATAAGGTAAGCCATTATGGATCTATAGTAACTTGGTAATCATTATTTTGTATGCTTTAATGATGCAAAATGAAAAAAATCCCATAAATTTATAGGTTATGCTCATACGGGTCCTTCTTTAACTCCGGCTGAGGTGTTGATTGCAATTAATCCATTATGGATCTATAGGAATGACAAGCATGCATCCATTGTTAAACTGTCTACCAAGTCATCTAGAGTCATGACAAGATATCTGAATTTTACTGAAAATTCATAAGTAAATTGAATATAATGGTGGATGATTCCATGGAAAGGATAATTTCAGTTTATATAGAAGCAAAGGATGAGAAAATGGTGTCCCAAACTCATCTTCTTCCAATATGGGCCAATCCACCATCCCCTGTAAAATGAACATGGGTGCATGTTTCTCTCAGGTTCCATGAACATCTTACACAACCTTCAGATAGTTTCAATCATATTTGGATGTCCATGTTAACTTCAAAGGACCAAAACTTTAACTAGTAGAATTCACATTTCACAACAAGAAGAATGGGAATTAACTCTAATGACTCTTAGCCACTAGATAAATGGAAATCAAATGAGATGAAATATTAGCAGAAATACCTTTGAGTTTGCTTGCTGACAAGAAGTATGAATACTTATGTGATCATTTTATTCGGAGGTGACTTAAACAACCACTAACCTACAATCAAGGCAAGAAACCATGTTCAAATTGATAAATAAAGAAAATAAAATAAAATTTAAATATAGACTATTCCAATCCCACTATCATTTATACCTCAAAAGAGAACTAGAAAAAATCCCACAATTGTTCAACTTTGTCCAAAATTCCCACTTGGAATGCCATTGTTTAAACAAAACAAAAAGAAATTGAAAACATGAAAGTAGTAACTTAGTCTACCTATCTATTGGATGCAGATTCCCATAGCTTTAAAGCAAAATTAGTCAAGCACATGCAATAAAATTATAAATGGACAAAAAGAAGAAAACAATGTGGTTTACACCTTCCTTTATATACTCAGATATATATTATGATCAGACTCTGTCTATTAGGAGACAATTCACTAACGAAACAATGGACATACCTGAGAGAGAGATAGATAGGTAGTTGTAGGGAAGAGTGAGACAAATACAAACCTCAAGGTATTAATCAAAACAGTCTAGAAATGAGGATGAACTTTCAATCCCATTGTTGCAATAAATGGTAGTCTTTTAGGAAAGTCATACATCAATAAAATATAAGTCCCTTTCAAATGTGCAGGGGAATCCTTAACCCACACTCTAGCATGTCCATCAGACTGCGAAACACTTCCATACATAGAAGCAACCTCAAGGAGTCTGAAAAAGGAGCACAATAAACCTCTATAAGTTCTAAACAGGATTGACATGCTGCAACAGGCTGAACAAGAAAAAAAACATCTCTAGTAAAGGTCATGGTAGGAACCAAGAACAACACACTCACAAAAAAAATCTCAAAATAGTCAGCAAACCACAAATCGAGTCAAGGCATCTCAAGGAATAGTCATGGTTCAGTCTAGCAGACTCGACAAATGTCACAACCCAACTTATCAACCCAAAAAAGGTCACGGCTTAGTACAAAAGTCTCATAGAGGTCACGTCTTTTTCCAAACAACCCACAGAGGTCATGGTTTTGTACAAACAACCCACATAGATCATGGTTTTTTCCTAGCATAGGTCACGGCTCAGTCCAAGGCATCCCATAAGGTCATGGATCACTACAAGGCATCCCACAAGGTCACGACTCAATACTATCAACCTCAAAGGTTATGGTAGGAACCAACAAAAAAAAGTCACAAAAAAGACCTCAGAACATTCAGGAAACCACAGATCAAGTCAAAGAAGCATAAGGAACAGTCATGGTTTAGTCTAGAAGACTCAACAAAGGTCACAACCTAACTTAGAATCCCAAAAAAGGTCATGTCTTAGTCCAAAAATCTCACAGAGGTCACGAATATTTCTAAACATTCCACAGAGGTCATGGTTCTATGCAAACAACCTACATAGATCATGGTTATGTCCTATCATAGGTCATGGCTCAGTCCAAGGAATCCCACAAGGTCACGACTCAATCCAAGGCATCCCACAAGGTCACAACTCAATACTAGCAAGCTCAAAGGTCATGGTAGGAACCAACAACAACACGCTCACATTAAATACCTCAGAACAATTAGCATACCACAGATCGAGTAAAGGCAACCCAAGGAAAAATCATGTTTCAGTCTAGCAGACTAAGTAAAGGTCACAACCCAACTTAGCATCCCAAAAACGCTCACGACTTAGTCCAAACAGCTAGCATAAGGACTAACAAGGTTCAACACAAGATCAAAGGTCAACAATATTGGTCATAAAAAAGTGGGAAGACAACCTTTTCACCCACAAGACCAAGGTGTACCATCAAGGTACAAAAATAACCCTTTTACCCACAAGACCAAGGGTCAAACTTTTATCTTCTCTCTTAAGGTATACAGTCCATAGGTGTTTCGTACAATAACAACAAGTTTTATCATCACTGTATAAGGAAGGTACAAACTATGAAACACTTCGAATGACTGCAATACAACATATATAACCTAATTTTCAATTCTTCCAACTTAACACTCCCAAAGGTCCCTGTGTTAAAGTTGAAGCATCCAATGACAGTAAATAATAGCAGTAGTAATAAATTAACGAACAAGTTAAACTAGCATACATAAAGGAGAAAACAATGTGGTAACATTATAACATAATTTTCATTTCTTTCAAATTAACACTCCCAAAGGTCCATGTGTTAAAGTTCAAGCATCCAAGGAAAATAAATAACAACAGTAGCAATAAATCAATGAACAAGATAAACTAGCATACATAAAGGATAAAACAATGTGGTTTAGACCTTCCTTTATATACTCAGCTATATATTATGATTAGATTTTGTCTCTTAGGAGACAAGTCACTAACGAAACAATGGACATGCTTGAGAGAAAAAGATATAGGTAGTTGTAGGGAAGAGTTGGACAAATACAAAACACAAGGTATTAATCAAAACGGTATGGGAACAAGGATGAACTTTCAATCCCATTGTTGCAATAAATGACAGTATTTTTGGAGAGTCATACATCAAGCAAATAGAAGCTCCTTTCAAATGTGCAGAGGAATCCTTAACCCACACTCTAGAACATCCATGATACTATGGCACACTTCCATACATAGTAGCAGTCTCAAGGAGGCTAAATAGGAGCACATAACAATACAGGTAAGTCACCATGACAAAAGGGTCAAGGTACCACACTAGGAGATGAAGGCGTTAGCACAAGGACCAACAAGGTTCAACACAAGTTCAAAGGTCAATAAGAGTGGTCATAACAAAGTAGGAAGACAACCCTTTTACCCACAACACCAAGGTATACAATCAAGGTGGGGAAACAACCCTTTTATCCACTAGACCAAGGGTCAAACTTTTATCTTCTCTCTCAAGGTATATTGTCCATAGGTGTTCCATACAATAGCAATAATTTTTATCATCACCATATAAGGAAAGTCCAAACTAGATAAATTTTATTCCTATACATGCAATAAAATTATAAATGGACAAAAAGAAAAAAGAAATCGTTATCACATACAAGTTGATTAAACACTTTGGTAAGAATTTTAGTTGTAAAAAATATATATGCTATGTATAACACTATGCAAGACATAAGTGAAGCAACTATGAAACACTTCTAGTGACTGCAATACAACATATATATCATATAATGCCAATAAACTAATCACTTTCAAACTAGCATATAAAATAAAGATAAGATATTTTAGTTGTAAAAAATATCTATGCTATGTATAGCACTCTGCAAGACAGAAGTGAAGCAACTATAAAACGCTTCTAGTGATTGCAATACAACATATATATCAGATAATACCAATAAAGTAATCACTTTCAAACCAGCATATAAAATAAGGATAAGTTATTTTAGTTGTAAAAAATATCTATGCTATGTATAACACTCCATAAGACAGAAGTGGAACAACTATGAAACATTTCTAGTGACTTCATTACAACATATATATCAAATAATGAGATTAAAGCAATCACTTTCAACCAGCATATAAAATAAGGAAAATATATGAAGTTACATGATTCCATGCATATGGCTAAGAGTTATAAACTAAATAATGGGATTCCATGGCAATGGACCTTCTAGTATCTTGTTAAGTTTTCATATGCTTTACAAAGCTTTTAGCAATCCTTGAGCAAGGTGGAAATCCAAACAACTGCACAGAATCATTTACTATAAGTGATTAGTGTTTAAAAGCATCCACCAACTACTATGAGTGTGCTTCTTCCAACGTACTATTAGTTATGAAGGGCGTTATGCATCTTCTCAATATGTCCTAACTCACAAAAAAAAAAATTAGTCTATTCCATATTTTTTTTTCTAGGTAGGATGATTTGAGGTATATTTTAGACTATGGGTTTGTTGATGGGAAGGAAATTTGTACTTCTCAAATATATATCGTAGCTTCTTGAGTTGATTTCTAAAATTGAACTAAGGTGTATAGCTATATGCATTTGGGTTCATGCTTTTGAGACTTAGAATGAAGTTTGAATTTTGAATGAATGATAGATTCTTTTATTGCAGATTTATGCAGAGATGATAGGGAACGTGATGGATGATTCAAGATCAACTATAAAGTATTATCACTATAATTAATCTCTCTGTATAGAAGTAGACAAATTTCCCAAAAGCCAAAAATTAAAAAATCATTATTTGTCAATAAAGTGTCTACCTGAACTTTGAAGAACCAACATATTCATAAGATGTGATACTTAAAACACTGGAAGACAAATTAAATGGAACCGGTTCATAAATTAGTTGAAAGAGCTAATTTCATAAAAATTCATAGCTTTGATGGTTTTGCACAAATAAAAATAACTTGTGGATTGTTTTATATGGACATATTGGTATGCCAATGCAGGTGAACATTTAGACTATTACACTTGTTATGCTATGTAGTTATTAGACTTATGGGTCATGCAAATTCACACGTTACAGTAGAATGTGATTTGCAGACACATCCCAATTCCCAACATTACCGTTGGTAGCATTAACTATTTTCATGTACCCCAATGTTGGTGGCATTGACTATTTTCATGGCCTTGGAAAGAATGTACCCGTCACTCGAGCCAAAGTCATTGATTCAGCATGTCAATATTTTTGGGGTCATGGAGAAAATATATGAACCAAAAACCGAGCTCTGCAACACTTAGGGCATGCCACTAGAGAAAATATTCATATCAATCTCGAAATCAAAGGTTGAAACCCTAGTTGAAATAATCTTTATTGATTTTTGTCAATTTGTACAAAGCATCAAAACTAGATTTTGTACTCAAAAGGTGGATCCTACATGGTAGGTAGTTAAAATTTTAATATCTAAGACAACCAAGCTTTCCTTTACCAAAATTTGAGATTGAGAGTCTTTTTAATACTACTTTTCAGAACTTGAGGATTGACGGGATTGCAACATTTTCATTGGATACTATCATGTATGAGGGTATGGGATTGGAATTCAATAAAGAGCACCAATCCCTTCATGTACCCCAATGTCAGTGGCATTGATTGTTTATTGAACTAATATTTATTGAACATACAAGTAGAAACCCTAGTTGAACTAAATCATTTGATTACAAAATGACCAAGATGAATATCCAAGTAAAAACCCTAGTGTTGGGTCCTCAAATAAGTAGCGGTCAATGGTGTACGGTGGCCTATACCTTATTCCATGTATTAGAAGACATACCTCATTTTATTAACATAACTCATAATATTAGCAGACATAACTCATTCTAGTTTTAAAACTCTTATTGTTGTATTTCATCTTTAACACAACAAGGTCGCAGTTATCAATCAATATATGAACTCTATTGTAAATGGAAGGTTGTACAATCCATAGTCGATTCATATGATCTACAAAGAGTTTGTATTTAATTCATTAATTTGTTGTTTATTGGATATAATTGATAATACATTAGAAAATATACTCTAACATTTTACAGTGTAACACATTAGCATATATTTTCCATATGCATACTATGTATGGAATTACTCCTACATATTTACTGTTCTGGCTGCAAATTTTGATGGATATATGTACCTTTAACTCAAAAATAATATTGAATTATGTTTAATTACTTGTAAATGTTTATAGACGTGCCAACAAAAATAGAAGTGGACAGAATCAATAAAATCTCAAGTGATTTAGATAATCGATATGAAAATCAACCTTGAATACGTGCAAGAATGATGTAATAACCTCTCTATTATGACATTAAATCCTTGTATCATGAATTCATTCTAAATCTGACACATTGAATCTAATATAATCAAATAGAGCTACTTCAATTATCATCAATTCTCCCTGTTGGGAAGTTAGGGGTGGCATAAGTGGGGGGGTCATAGTTGATCCCGGAGGAATACAAAACCTTGACTTTGCATTTCTATTGTATTTAATCTCAAACACATAAGCCTGCAAGCTCTTGGTAGGAGTATATTTTCTACGTATTTGATGTGCTTAACTGATAATGACTGGGGATATATAACATGAGTAATATAGAAACTCCCACTATCAATATTCAAAAGCAAAAAGAAACAAAATCAATTTTAGTAGGTATTTACAGTTTTTTTTAACTTGACTCCAAGTTCTTTCATAGGTAAAGAATTTATTGCTTCAGTAAAGAAAATAAAATTAAAACATTTCTATCAAAGCAAGAAAAACCAGAATTTAAGGGAAAAAGAGCACATTGCAACACCATGAAAGTGTATACCACATGATCATCATTTGAATTTATCACACAAACAATTATAGGCCATCCATAAAGTAACATAAATCT
Organism: Pseudotsuga menziesii; assembly: GCA_001517045.1. Classification (NCBI taxonomy): domain Eukaryota; kingdom Viridiplantae; phylum Streptophyta; class Pinopsida; order Pinales; family Pinaceae; genus Pseudotsuga; species Pseudotsuga menziesii. Next base: position 39,910 of record LPNX010655739.1, on the reverse strand, counting down.
TCAAAAATATGAAATAAGTGACAAAATTTTAAACCCCATAAAATTTCCTACAAAGGGGTATACATGTTGCCATTGTTCAAACTTGGAAAAAAATATGTAAACAAAGCATCAAATGTGTAAAGGTTTATGACCCTATTTCCCTTTCTAGTAAAATTCTTGTACTATATGGTTCAAATAGCAATACTAAGTTTCCATTGTAGAATTTGTCTGAGTATTCGTCTGAAAATTATGTGGCATGTTCATCTGAAAAATTGTTTTGAGATTCATCTGAATATGCTCAAGATTGGTTTCAAAACTCAATGTCTCGAAGTTCTTATCAGAAATAGGATGCATACTCAACTCAGGAATTGTTTCAGAATTCATGTTAGAATATGTCTTAAAATGCTCAGTATTGGTCTTGGAATTCAATGTCTCGGTAGTCATGTATGAATTTAAAATATCTCATGGTTTGAGATCATATAAAAAATCAGCGCAATAAATATTATTTGAATGAGGAATGTGTATTTTGTATTTCTACCCTACTAGGTGCAAAATCACTTACCCTAGATCAATCTGATCATAGGGTAGAGTTCATGGTGCGAAGGATTTCTCAACTTCAACTTGCAATAACAACAACAATTATTTTTATTTTTCTGTATATTTTTCTAACTAATAAAAACAAGAACATGCATACCTTTCAATATGGGCCGTTGTAGATGTTCGAGGAAATGTTCCACCGGTTCCACGGTCTAGTTCTCCACTCTTCTCCACTAGTGATTGTCACAAAAGGGGGATGGATCCAAGTGGGTATGGACCAAGCTGAACACACACCATGGGAATAATATGGCAAAAATATGGGAGCAATGGTGAAAGGTGAAAAGTAATGTCATGTAATGTTAGTGGGGAGACCATCACAATGTATTTATAGGATGATCCAAGGTTTTTTGACCCATGGTATTTTATTATGCATGGTATTTATCTATTTTTTTTGACCCATTCTCATTTTAGGGATTTTTTGTCCTTTTTGGAGAGAGTGGGGATAAGTCACAATAAATGCTCAACTTCCCTTCATTTATGGGGGGAGGAATAATAATGTTTTGGACCATATTTGGTGGAATTTTAGTTGTGAAGATCAAAATGGAGGAAAAATGGTGGGATTATGATGTATAATTATGGTTTGGACCATGGAGAGCTAGGTGAACAATTTTTTGTGTTAAAAAAATGAGCAAGCTGGTTGTAAGTGATATGTTCTCTCATTCCATTTGGGATTACTCTGGACCATTTCATTCTCGAAGAAAGTAGTATCCCTCATGTCATTCATTGTGGTGTAGGGAAGGATACCACGAATATTTAGCTTTTCCTTTCTTAGTTGTAGGTTTGGGTTTGTTATGGTCGGTACTTGCCATTGTTTGGCGTAACATACATAGACTCATAGCATTTCCCTAGAGGTAAGAATCATGCCATTGGTAAGTGTTCAATTGTCTAAAGTAATAAGGGGGTGTCCATATTAGTGGAGGTGATTGGGTCACCAGTTTTTTTCTCATTTTGAGATCATGTGATACCGAATGGAAAGAAGAGAGAGAAAAAGAATAGAGGTGATATCCCTCGAGAGGCATGATTCATGTAGTTACCATATATCGATGATCTCCAGCTACTATTTTTTTTCTTTTACTTAACAAGAATAGAAGGTTGATTACATGAAAGGTAAACGATATCTTCCACCTGCATCACTCGACCATTTGTTCTGCTAAAAAATATCTAACCTATGAAAAAACCCATGTTCCATCATAATACTAATTTATAAATGCTTACTTTACAATAAGTTATTAGGTTAACAAAAATGGTCTTTAGATAAAGGGAAGAAAACTAGAAGCCAAAACAGAGTTATGCATGTTACACATTTAAATTAAAAATTGGAACAATGTTGATTAAGTAAAGGATATGGCTCCTTAAATCCAAGATAACCATGTTTATGAAAAATATCTCCTTTATTGGAAATGAATGTAGGACCATCTAAGCATCCTCCTATATGTAAATGAGCATCTCAACACTTCTGGACAACCTAAGAGCATCCAAATATCCCACTCTTGACACCGCATGATAGGAGAGAACATCTCAAAGACATTTCCAAAATTCATCTCTAAACAAGAATGTCCGGGGGGTAATCCCAAAATTCTTGACAATGCTCTTTCCAAATCTAGAAAACTTGGGTCATAGTGCAGGAAACGTGGGTTATAGTGTAGGAAACGTGTGGAAAACACATTCCCTATTGCTAAAAAAATGTTTCGAGGCCATATTCACGTATGTACAAAGTGTTTCCAACACTAAATCTATACATTTTGATTTGGTTTGACTTGGTTTTGTACTAGGGTTGACCAAAAATATTGGCATTTAATCAAGAACACCAAGCCCTTCATGTACCCCAATGTTGGTGGAATTGACTATTTTCATGATAATAGTTCTCATCCTTGGACAACCACTCCATTTGGAAATATAGGAAAATATTTTAAAGAAAATATTAAATCTACCTCACCATGCACTCGTTCAGGAAAACCCTCATTATTAACCCAATCGGGTTCATTATGCATAGTGTCTATGTCTCAAATTTCCAATATTCACCCTAATATGTGTGCAAATAAAACTGCAAAATTACCTCTACTAGTATAACATGCATTTCATTGAGAACATGTGAAAATGGACTAGAAATGCATGGTGTCAACCTAGGTAAGATCTTATGAACACAACATCATCTTGGGATACCTAGATTCTATATACAAGTGCACGATTCTCATTTGGATGGGTGTAACTTTGCTAACAAATGATTTCAAGTACCATGAGAGAACTAATGGTACAATAACTATACTAAGAACATTTTTTATTAGTAAGATTAGCTTAAAACCCTATCTAACTTAGTAAATATATAGGAAAATGTAAAAGTACACAACATTTACCTCTTGGAACTGGTCAAACGTATTGGGATGCAAAATCATAAGAGAGTATGGTAATATGGGAAACAAACAAGAATAGGAGTGGGGTGGAATGGAAAAAATATGACAAAATGGTTGTCCAACATCTCCCCCACACCTATGTATTTGCATGCCCTCTTGCAAATATATCTACTAATAGTCCTGAAAAATTTGAAAAAAATGAAATGACTTAGATACATCCATGAAAACACAACAACATCAATAAAAATATTGATATTTATCCATTCTCTCTTTATTCTTTGCTAAAGTATCCTTCTTAGCGATCTATTAGAAACCATAAATATTTTGCATTCTTTATACAACTTTTTTTTTCTTACACAATTTCTTATTTTGAAAATGTAACTCGTCAATTTCCTTTTTGGAAACTTTGACTATGTGTTTTGAATTTATGATTTTCCTCCTTTCCATACCTATCCATAATGACAAATCCTATAATTACATCTTTAATTTATGATTATTCTTTTGTAATTTAACAGAGTTTGAATAACAAACAAAGCTAGAAGAAGCTACATATATCTTACCTTCAGCATGAATTTCGAATGCTAGTATATCATGCTCAATTGACGTAGAAAAATCAATATTACCTACCTTGGAAGGTTTGAGACTCTCAAAATACGGGGACTTAGTTTTTACCTTCTTAAACATTCTAAATTTCTAAAGGAGTGAGGAGGAAACACCAATATTCTCTTGACAAGTGTTGGTCAACAAGTTTGAGATGAGAAAAAATAATGGCTATGATATGAATGGATTAAACATGATGATTTATATACTCATATTGAATCCTTTCAGTCATTCAAAATAGTATATAAAGTCAAAGGAAAATTATCATTGTGTTCATCGTGTCAACATATGAAAAGGTAGGTGATGTTTAATAAATGAAAATAAAATGATGTGAAGGTAGTTATGGATAGGGTAAGTTCATCAGTATACACTAAAATACGATGGCATATAACAAACCAGGTATGATAATAAATATCCATAGAGTATCCTCATAGGAGGAGAGTTAATTACAAGATAAGGGATAACAAGATTTAGAGAAGTTGTGTTATAATGCATTTCCTCTGTCTCTAAGGGTAAAAAAAATTCTTACCACAAAATTTCCCTAACAATGATACTTATAGATGAGAGTATTGAAACCGATCTATGTACAAGAAAACTGGAACTTTAAAGACTGTTGGAAAAGTATCCATGCCTAGATTTCTAAAAGTTACTATTGAAGAAAATACATGATGGAACTATAAACTTGGAAATTATCAAACCTATATAAAATGAAATCCATTTGCATTGGAAAAGATTATGGAGTACTTGAACACTGATAAAATGTTCCTTGTTGTCTTCAAAACTCATTCATAGCATGGAAACCCCCAAAAAAATCATCTATAGGTTTCCATGTACTTCTTGTACTAGAATGGGAAAATGCACATATAGTTTTTCTTGTATTTTTGGTATCAGAACTTTATAGGAGGTACAAAAAACCTGAAAATATTAATGAATGTTGATGCTTAAGAAATATGGGACTATTGGGGTAAATACTAATTCTGAAAGAGATTTGGAATTCATATTTGTATTCCAGACCAATGTAAGCACTTGTGGAACATGAGGTATGCTAACTGGAGGTTGAATACTAGAGTCGAGAGTACACTTGAAAATCTAAGAATGATGAAGGTTGTTGGAGATGATAAATGCTAGTTTATTTTATCAGATCTACAACGATTAGATTTTCCATTGTCTAACTATCTATATGATTCTACATTTTGTAGTATCTTTTAATAAATAATATGACCCTATTTCTGTGTTTTCGGATCTTAGAATTTTGAAATATGACTGCTTAAAATTACTATAAGTATCGGATCCCACACTTACTGCTATTAGTACTAGAACTAGGACCCATTTTTTTCCACTAGATTTCTTGTATTAGAGAGCATATCTCATAATGTATTTCCTTTCTTGGTTATTATCCTCCATCATAATTCTTGAGCTGAGTATGCTCAAGACTGGTGTCAGAACTTAATGTCTCGGAGCTCTTATCAACAATATATTGCTTACTCAGCTCAGTAATTGTTTCAAAATTCATGCCAGAATATGTCTTAAAATGTTAAGTATTGGTCTCAAAATTCAATGTCTCAGTAGTCATGTATGAATTCAAAATATCTCATTGTTTGATATCGTATAAAAATCTCAACACAATAAATATTATTTGAATGACGAATGAGTAAGCTGGTTGTAAGTCATCTATTCTCTCATGCCATTCGGGATCACTCTAGACCCTTTCATTCTCAAAAAAAGTAGTATTCCTCCTATCATTCATTATGGTCCACGGAAGGATACCATGAATCTTTAGATTTTATTTTCTTAGATGTAGGTTTGGGGTTGTTATGGTCGATTCTTTCCATTGTTTGGCGTAACATACATAGAATCATAGCATTTCCCTAGAGGTAAGAATCATGCCACGGGTGAGTGTTCAATCGTCTAGAATAATAAGGGGGTGTCCATATTAGTGGAGGTGATTGGGTCACTAGTTTTTTTCTCATTTTGAGATCATGTGATACCGAAGGGAAAGCAGAGAGAGAAAAAGAACAGAGGTGATCTCCCTCTAGAGCCATGATTCATGTAGTTACCATAGATCGATGATCTCTAGCTACTGTTTTTTTTCTTTCTTTTCCTTGACAATAATAGAAGGTTGATTGCATGAAAGGTAAACAGTATCTTCCATCGGCATCACTCGGGCATTTTTTCTACTAAAAAATATCTAACCTATGAAACACCCATATTCCATCATAATACTAATTTATAAATGCTTACTAGACAATAAGTTATCAGGTTAACAAAAATTACAAGATCTTTAAATAAATGGAATCAAACTAGAAGCAAAAACAGAGTGTTGATTAAGTAAAGGATATGGTTTCTTAAATCCAAGATAATCGTGTTTATGAAAAGTATCTCCTTTATGGGAAATTAATGTAGGACCATCTAAGCATCATCCTATCTGTAAATGATCATCTTGACACTTCTGGACAAGCTAGGAGCATCCAAATATACCACTCCTGACACCGCTAGACAGGAGGGAACATCTCAAAGACATTTCCAAAATTCATGTCTAGACAAGAATGTTGGGGATATTCCCAACATTCTTGACAATGCTCTTTCCAAATCTATAAAATTTGGGTTATAGTGCAGGAAACATGTGGAAAACACATTCCCTATTGCTGGAAAATTGTTTCGAGGCCATATTCACGTATGTACAAAGTGTTTCCAACACTAAATATATCCATTTTTATTTGGTTTGACTTGTTTTTGTACTAGGGTTTACCAAAAATATTGGCATTTAATCAAGATCACCAAGCCCTTCATGTAACCCAATGTTGGTGGCATCGACTGTTTTCATGGCCTTGGCAAGAATGTACACCACAAGGGCTCAAAATTTTATGCAAACAAACTTACATATCTGAAATAAAACAATTTCGTATCAGTAGATCAAATATGACTTAAACCATTATGCAAAACATGCCAAATCAAATAATCTTAATGCAAACCAGGGCGTGGATACCTCACATGCTATATATAAAAAAACAATAGAAGCGTACCCATGGGGAGTAGGTATTGAAAAAAAATTATGGATATTTTCCTTCATATTCTGGCCTTTCTGGTGTCCTATGAACATAAATCTAATTCCATCTATGCTTCCAATACCATACATAACAGCTGGATCATCATATCCACCACGATCATTGTGTAGCTCCACCCACTGACAAGGAAAAAATTCAAATGTATTTTATGAACAATGAGTACAACAAAAACATAATGTGTATAATATAGCTATCAAAATATAAAGGGACTGGGCAATTTACCTTATCTATAATGTTGAACACATGATCAAGAAAAGTAGGCCTATTTGTATGTCTCACAACACTTAAAGGTTGTATTGGATTCAATTGTGCATATAGATATTTAACGACCTAAAATAATTATTCCCAACATTGAAATAATTAAAAATACATCACAGACAAAATCACTTTTAAGGAACATGTAAGCTTCATTCAGAAAGGCATATCCTTGATGGAATTGTATGGCTCAAAATACTATTCATTCAATGAAACACGACAAGAATCCAAGAATGGTAATAATGGTCAATATGTTGATAGCTTGTGATAGGTTGAACTGGTAGTTTATGAACAAAATGGTATCAAACTTTGATTTCAACAAAAACTCAATTAATTTGGCCCATAACTCGGTAAAGTCAGATTTCTTCTCAACTATGATTAATGGGGCTCATCTGTAGCCTTTCATTCAAGCAAGGAATTCTACAACATGACCCTTTTCCCCCCCTTTCATTCATTTCAATGGTTGAAGGTCTAAGTAGGTCCCTAGAAAGAAAAAAATCCTACACAATGTCTAAGGGTTTCATCCAATCGACCTCTCTTGCACCTACAATTTATTGATGACTAAATTCTCTTGCACCTCCAATTTGTTGATGACTTAATGCTTATGCGTGAAGCTTCAATGTGTAAAGAAATAGATTTTACATATGTGTTAAACACTTTCCTTTTGGACTCTAACAGCCTAATCAATGCAAATTCAAAGATCCTTTTTGTTCAACATTAGGATGGTTGTTCAAATGATTATTCACAAAAAAAATTCTTTCCTAGGGGATCTCTGCCACCAAAATCTACCTATAAATCCCTTTGAATGAAAAATATGGATGAAACCTTTCATGGGGCACCTTCCTCAACAAGATAAGGGAAAACCTAAACAATTGGAATTTCAGACATTTATCCTTGGCTAGTTATATTCAATTGCTAAAATCAATCTTCCAAGTTATCCCTGTCTATCTCTTACTGGCCCTAAAATATCCTTTGAAATTCCTTAAATCATTCAAGCAACTCCAAAGAGACATTTTGGTTGTGACATTTTCCCTCTACCTGCTCATCTAGAGAGAAAATGTTTGTCAGTTTCCTGGAAAGACACATGATATCCCAAGGCAATGGAATGATTGGGAATCGAAAACATCAAGTTAATTAACAAAGTTTTTGGGTGAGAGGCTATATAGAGATGGATTAAAGATAAGGAACCTCTCTAATCCCAATTTGGATAGGCAAGTATACCCCAGGAATCATTGAGGAAATCATTTGCTCTTTTCTTTGGAATAGTGCAAGGTGGCACTTGGACTTAGTTCAAAGTTTTATCTTCTGGATAAGGAGGAAGGAATGTTTCATGGCAATAATTCTATTCAAGGAATTTGGTTTTTGGTAGTAGGTTACCCTACTAGAGAATGTGTAAGGTCTAAAACAATTGGCCAGATGGAGTCTACTCGATTTCAAAAGAATCCATATGGTTATTGCTGGACCTATGCATTCATAGGAGAAAATTTAGTCTTAGTATTTTAATATAGGGCCAAAGAGGAGAAAAAAAATATTTTGCCAAATCCTACAAGTTCTCTTTAGAGTTTAGCTATTGAGGACATGGGATTAAATATGGAGCAGATAACATCTGGCCAAAAGTGGCATCCTTTCTCTAGTCAATGGCAATAAATCCTATCTTAACCTAGGAAAACCTCCAAAAGTAAGCCTGCTTTGGTCTCCCTCGTTGTGTTTAATGCAGAAATCCTCTGGAAAATTCAAACAATCTCTCCATACACTTAAGGTTTATAACTATTTTTGGGATAATGTGGTAGGAAACCTACGAAGATTGGACCTATACCAAGGCTATAATTGCAGAGACCCTATACGACTGGAGCTCTAGCCTTTTCTAAAGTAGTCCTTGAGCATGCATCATCCCTTTAATTGGGTTTTGTGGTGGGGGATCACTTTGGAAAGAGATTATTTCCAATATTTTCCATAGAAAAAGGTGATCTACACCTGTGGGGAAAAAATAAGAAGAATATTAGGAATACGATTGAGAGGAAAACTAGGATACATAGGATAAATAATCTCAAATTGAGAGAGAAGAACAAAAGAGCGCTAGGTGATTAATATGGTGGTTTTAATGTTCAAAAGAAAAGGCCTCCCCGAGGGTAATAGCCTCTCGAGGAAATCTGGACCAATTAGTGTTCAAGGCATGATCCAAGATGGGGATCCTATTTTCCTCTTTGCAAGTTCAAGAGGAAAAGATACTAATAAATTTGCATAGCTTCAAATCATAGAGAAAAGTTCCCACTTTTCCAAGATTTTGGGTTTCAGAAATCTGGTGGTGGAGGGTGACTCCAATGTTATTATGGAATCCTAGGGAAAGATCTTAAAGAGACTCCCTCCTTCAAGCATAAATAAATAAATCCTTGGGAATTAACCACAACAATATCTAATTCAAGCTCATTTATAATTATGTGACCATGGATCTGCTTACCTTCTTCCGGAGCTGATAAATGGGCACATGCCTAGAGAACACTCAAGATAAGAATTGGGTCAGTTTCAATGTCTTGCACTTCCATGTCCATGAATAGTGTCAAGGATTCATAAGCAAGTCCATTTTGTACATAGTTAACAATCATCGCACTCCATGAAACCACATTTCTTTGACATAATTGATCAAAAATATGTCGTGCAGCCTCTATTCTCGCACACTTGGGACACATGTCAATTAGGACAGTACTCACAACAACATCCTTACCAAATCCATTTCTAACAATGTAACCATGAATCTTCTTATCTTGTTTTAGATCGGATGATTGTGTAAAAGCTGGAAGAACACTCCCAATAGTAACTGAATTAGGTTTTATGCCTTCAAGTAGCATTCGAGCAAAGAGCATTGTGGCTTCATTGACATGCCCATTAAGCATATAACCAACAATAATAGAATTCCATGAGACCACACTTCTTTTATATATCCTCTCAAACAATTTGGAAGCTATCTCTAAAGTCTTGCATTTTCCATACATGTGAATGAGGGCATTTCCAACAAAAAAAATGGACTCTAATCCATTTATAATTACATAACCATGGATCTGCTTACCTTGTTCCAGAGCTGATAAATAGGCACACGCAAGGAGAACACTTGCTACAGTAAAGACACTAGGTTTCATACCTTTCCATTTCATTTCACCAAAAATATTCAAGGTTCTGCCAGCATGCCCCTCCTAGGAATACCCTGTAATCAATACATTCCATGAAATCATGTCTCAGTCACACATGTTGTCAAACAAGTTCTATGCAGTCTCCAACCTTTTGCATTTGGCATACATGTATATGAGGGCATTGTTAGAAAAATCTTATTCCAATTTCCTTCTGGTCACGAAAGCATGAATCTCCTTACCCTGTTGTAGGGCTACCAATTGCATGCAAGACAGAAGAACAACCCCTATTGTAATGGCATATTCCTCTACTCCTTAGAGATGCATTTCTCTGAAAATCATCAGAGATTCATTTACATGTCCATTTTGAGAATACCCAACAATCATATAATTCCAAGATGCCAAATCCTGTTTAAGCATTTCATCAAACACTTGTTGTGCATCCTCCACACACCCACATTTGGTATACATGGTTACAAGTGAATTCACCACAAAAAAATCAGATATTAACCATGTTCCAACTATATGACCATGAGTTTCAATGCCCAATTGCAAATTCAATAGACTCGTGCATGCATGTACAGGGGGGAGGTAAACCTATTATGTTTCACGCCTGCAAATTCCATTTGTTTATACAATTCAAGCACTTGTTCCTGGAAATCATTGTTTGCATACCCTTAGATCATTGCAATATTCCACAATGAAATATAACGCCTGCATGATTCCTCAAATATAAGGCATGCCCAATCCAATTCACCTGGCTGAGCATACACTGCAACCAATTTTGTGAGAAAAAAGGTGTTGCAATCAAGTCCCATTGTGATCATGCAGACATGAAGTTGTTGCAGTTGTTCTATGTTGGCACAAGCCTGCAAAATAGAAGAAAATGAATTGGGATTAATATTGTTGGGGTATGTTTGACATTTACCATAGGTAGTAATTGTAGAAGCGGTGTGATGTATAAGTTCGGTATTGGAATTATGAAACGAGAAGGGTGTATTGGTGGGATTTTTAATGGTGAAACTGCAAAATTTATCTGAATTTTGATGTAATAACATGGGATATTGGAAGGACGAGACCATTGCAGAGGCCATCAATGATTTGGGGGTGAAATCAAACTAAATCATATGGTTGCATAGATTCTATATTACCATTTGCATATTGGTTTTATCATTTTATTTTTATTTATTTTCATATTCTATTTGTTTTATATTGATTATTATCATATTATGTTATATTATATTTGTTTTATGATTATTATTATATTATATTTGTTTTAATGTTATATTAGTTGTAATAGTATATATATTATGTTTTATATATATATATATATTATATTAGTTTTATGATTAATATTATATTTGTCTTGTTTTAATGTTATATTTGTTACCTGGATACCAATCAAAGTAGCAAACATGCAAGATAAGACATTTTTATCCCAATATAAGAACAAAATAATTGGAGGTGATCTGTGGGGGAGTTTCAACATGGAGGTTAAAAGCCATAATTACCACTTTGTACTTCCTAGTAGTCATGTATTTTCACCAATCATGTTACGAATGAGCCATTTAATGTTAACTCATGGAATCATGTGGTGGTTTTGTCATTTAGGTTTGATTTAAATGCTAAATAAGTTTCAAATTTGTTGTTGTCACACTCTCAAAACAATGTCCATATTGAATAGTCCTAGCTATACATACACACTCAAGAACTTAGTATTATAGTGGTAAATTATCAATTCAATATGGACATTGTTTGACAAGCTTGGTATGTTCAATTCGCAAGGGGTTAGACACAATGACGTGGAGGAGCATTGTTAATTACCAAAACATTAGAGATATCAATGAATCTAGAAATTGTTTATTTGAGTATTTGAATATGAATATCCATACAATTTCTCACCATTTGAAGTTGTTAATGAAACAACCACTAGATTCAAAATTAAATTTATAAACCCAGTCTCCTGCGTTCGAATATATCATAGAGTATGTGGTAAGTAAAGCAACTAATTCCCAACAAAGGTTAGGCTGGGATTGAAGGAAAAACTATGGAGAGGTTGATCACAATAGGAGAGGAGGCTTACCTTGAACTGATAAGGAGAGTCCATCACATTATACATATCATATTATGTAAGGTCAGACTTGTAAGAGGAGGAATCAAAATATTTACTTGCAAATCTCAGATGGGGCGTCTACCTTTACTACATATGGATTTGAGACCGGTTATGGGTCAGCACCCTAGTTAATTGATTCTTCGATTGGTTAAAATGTTCTTGGTGCTTCCACTGGTTCAATTGGATCGACTGCTACTAAATTATTTGAGCCTGGTGAAGCTACTACTGGTGTTAATTCAACGGTCATATATGATAGCTATGAAGTTAGAAAGGCACCTCATTTAAGTGTGTCGACGAAGCCTTAAGGCCTTGCATTTTCCTAGAAGACTTGGTCGATTCTATCAATGAAAGGCTATGGTTATGTTAGAATATTATCTCAAGAGAATGGTATAAATATACTTTATTTGATTGCAACCATTAAAAATTTACAAAATTTAGTAAATTGTAACTCTTCATTGTGAAATATTGCAATTTTCCATTATCGGAGTGATGCAATTAAAAATGACTAACGTAAATGACTAATTCATATTATTGTAGCTAGTCATTTTTTATGTCGTGACTAAATTGGTCATTTATGTTAGTCATTTTTAACTGTCACTTATTATCTAGTCGTATTTTTTAACCCATGAATAAATTATTCATTAGTTGTTTATAGTTGGGTCACTCAAAACTACTCATATTTGGTAGTAAATCACTTGAAAAAACTTGGATGGCTATATTTTTTAGTCACGTAGTTACTAATTCCTCAATTTGTACTATTATTAGATTCCATAGGTGTGGTTTTCACCTTGTAGTCCAGCATTCTAAATTTCTTCAGAATCTCCACTGCATACTTCATTTACCAAGGAAAATCCTATTTACGCTCTACCACACCTCCATGCCTAATAAGTCGTGCATCATCCCTAGGTCTTTCATATCAAACTTAGTGGCAAGTATCCTCCTTGCATATACAATGAGTTCATCCTCTCATGTTAGGTCATTGACATATATAAGGAGCATTATTGGTCTTCCACCTTGAACCTTAAAGTAAAGGTTGGAATATGCTTTACTCTCAGTAAATCCTAGGCCCATCAGTAAGTTCTCCATCATGTCATACCATGTCAAGATTCTTGAACTCGGAGATATTCTGTAGTCACTCCCTTTGAATCGGAGCATCATCCTCCCTCTTCGTTTTTTTGCTCTATGTATCGAAACATTCTCTATTGGAGTGACAAGTAGCTTCCTATGCTACTGATCTTCTATGTATCCATCTCAGGTCACTGGATACCAAAATCCTCTATCTCAAATTTTTTTGAAAATTTCCTCTGGCACCCATATGTGATCTTGTCATCCTCTATAGGATTTCATATTCAACCTTGTAGCAAAGGTTAATATCTTCATCACTCTAAGTTATCTTCAAGCTCCTCATGTAACTGTATGTGCTATCCCATGGGTACCTTCTAATCTGATACAAATCCTTCTATGTACATGTGCTTCTCTACTCTATATACACTTCTACTTCACTGGAGAATTGAGTCTAATCAAAGGATTATGTCATAGTCTACTCCCTCTTTCTGAGAGAAACCACAAACCTTGCTTTGTATGTAGAGCTTTGTCTACCCGGCAGAGCACGTGTAGTGCTCTATCTACCCAGCAAAGCACGTGTAGTGCTTTGTCTACTCGGCAGAGCACATGTAGTGCTCTATCTACCCGACAAAGTAATGGGTACATTTCTCCATGATGTTCTCTATGTTAAGCTCATTCTCAGCTGGTTTTTAATAAAACCAAGATCTTTTTATCATGTGTATAGGTTTATATCCATGTATGATCGATTAGTTTTATAAACATATTAATGTAGAAATATGAACGGTAAACATATCAATGTAGAAATATGAACTATACATGTGTAATAAACTTCATGAATTTTTGTAAATTAGTCAATAATACCATGCATGAATTTAGTATGTGAAATACTTGGCACCATTGGATGTAGTGGATTCAGCAGGTTGGTACAGACCTTGTAGGCTCCTTCAGCTTTCCGCTTTCCATCCAAGCCTTTGTTTACAAAAATGATGAGCCACCCTGTCGACCAACTCTCATCATGTGTTGGCCCTAGGAAACCCATGGATTTCCTAGCCCCCAAGCCCACAGACCAATAATACCGAGAGCAGCTTCCTTTTCCTTCTAGATCCTTCTTCATTTCCAACCATTTCTCAGTCGATTTTTCCCCTGCTCAAGTTTTTCCTCCTTTTCCACTCATACATAGTCTAATTTCTAAATTCCAAAAGAAAAACCAACTCCCCAATTTTCCTCCCAGTTCAGTCCCTCCCCAAAAACCAAAAATCCCCCTTCTCCCCCCATAAGTTCTCACCTAAATACCATTTTCCACCTCCTCCATTTTCCTCAGGTTTATTCCACCACCTCCCATCAAATCCCACAAAACCTCAAACGTTTATTTTCTTTCTTATTTAAAATTTCAAATACAATAAAATAATATATATTTTTCCTCCATTTCCTTGAGGAGTTCAATGCCATCATAGTTAATTAAAACTATTTATTGTACACTATTTACAACTTCTCTTGAAGAATTCAATTTGGTATCTTTACGAGACGCTGGGTTAAATTACAAGACTCACTCATGGTTCAAACATTAAATTGATTGAATAAAATAATAATTTATTAGTGATGAGGTTGACCCATCAAGTTTTGTAGCGGTGAATATCTTTATTATTTTATTCAATTCAAGATCTAAAAATATTGGTATTGGTCTAATGAAATCCTACCCTATCTTGTGGGTTCAATTAATTACTTTAATAAACCATTTTAACTTATGATGAAACGATTTGGTTAAATCAAGAATTTATTTAATTAATTCATGTATATATATATTCAACAATTAAATAAATTATGTATAGATTTGTCTACCCGGCAGAGCACGTGTAGTGCTCTGTCTACCTGACATAGCATTGGGTACATTTCTCGATGATGTTCTCTATGTTAAGCTCATTCTCAACTAGTTTTTAATAAAATGAAGCTCTTTTAATCATATGTATAGGTTTATATCCATGTATGATCAATTAGTTTTATAAACATATTAAAGTAGAAATATGAACGTGTTGAGGCCTGGAAAATTGCAAGTAACAACAGTTAGGGATTAACATTCCCAACTAGCCCGCTATTGTTTGGTATGGGGAATCCGTCCAGTTTACGGTCCGGCTACCGTAGGTCAAGTAACAAATTAAAAGGTTTTACCGAATATGGCCCGGTCCATCGTGTATATTTTTAATTTTTTGTGTTTAAATTATGATGTGCAAGTTCCTATCTAAAATGCAGATTGGTAGAGATAACGAGGAGTGTCACAATGTGATGCGCAGGTTCTTACTTATCGTCTTAACTCTCTCGCATCTAAATCGCAAACAAACAGAAAAAATAACTACAACTAACTAACCTATCCCTAGGGAGCAAAATTAACAGTTGACAATGAGTAATGTATTTCTGCACGTGTATTATGAACAATTACAGATAGCTAATATTTATTTCATAACACATGAACATTAATAAAAATATGAACAAAAAGATAGCTTATTCTTTATGATAACCTTCATTACTCACAATGGAAATTTCACAGAATAAACTATAAGACATTCATAACATAACAATAATGCAATGAGTTAGAACAATCTCACAGTTAATGGACATAAGCTGAAAACAAAATAGTTCACATTCGACTGATCCATAGCAAAGTATTTGAAACATTCCACCAAAATTTCTCCAGCATAAACTTGTAATTCTGTATTGCAAAAGGAAATAGTTCTTCTTAAAATATACTCTCGAAAATTGCTTGGGAAATAAGTCCCTTCTACATCTAACTCTCCTGTATTTATACAAACGCAAAACCTTTGGGATGCCCCCAAATGACTTTTGGGCTTCCCCCAACGTTTCAATCCCAAAATTTTGTCTTGTAGTGAGTGCTAATAAGTTACACAATATATTACATTTAAAACAAAAATTAAGAGAACACGTTATGAAGAGAGGCCCGCTTGGTCATTAATGAACTTTTTCCACGCCTGGGCCTCTGCTGCTATGCTTTCAAAATCGGAGGGTTCAAGGAAACAGATATTTATCTCATACTTAGCAGCCTGATTCTTAACTACTTCTATTCTTGCCGGACTCAAGCGCAGCTAATATTCAAGTAAGTGGATGCTTACTGGTGCATGAGCTACTTCATTCTTTAGAATTTGTTCATCTAGATCCTTGACTTGTTGGATCTCCTGCTCGTCTTCCTGATACCTATTCTGTAGTTGTTCCATGAACAGCTCATGTTCTGGTATCACATCCAGTCTTTTATCTGCAGAAACCTGGCATCTATTGTATGTGACCAGCATTCTTCTGTAGTATTCAGCACATAATCCTTTCGTTTTCTTTATAGTCTTCTTGAATTCTTTAACCAACTTTTTGCCTCTTGTGCTAGTCTTCTAGCATCTTCTTCCCTCTGCAACAAGAGCCTTCTTCTTTTGTCTTTTAGACATATCTCCTTTGAAATAGCTACCCTGTCATAAACACCACATGTTCTTAGACCATTTGAGCTTTTAGTTAGTGTTTCAATAATGAATAAAAACTGTAACAACCTATTTACCTCTTCCAAATTCATTTTCATAGATAAACTATACAGACTATTAATGCATAAAAGAAAATGAAAAGGAAAAATAAATCTTCTTAGTCCACTGTCTGCACTAAAATGCAACCCTGATAGAAAACACATCATTTAAATCGGACTGCATTCTAACTCTTCACTAAACATGAACCACCCTATCAGTAAGGCTAATCTTTGAATGTGAGGCTCTATCCAGTGATTTGAAAACATGGAAATCCCCAACTTGTCCAAAAATCAAAAACCTTCTGGCGTTCCATAAAAATAGGGTAAGCGCAAATGAAACTGAAATCTCCCCCTGGACGGCCATAAACAACCCCAAAATAGTCAATGCAGACAACGTAATGCTTGTCTGCACCAACTACCTAATCCTTCAGAACAAGATAGAGCATCCATAACAGCTCAAAACACAAGCTCAAGAAACCCCCATCGCCAAAACTGCCCAACTAACTGATATACCTCACGCCGCAAGGATAAATACATTCTAAACGGCTAACTACACAACTACGGGAAAACCTAACCAAGGGAAGACCCTAGTTCCCAAAACGACCAATAAAATCAGACAAGAAAAGACCGTGGTTGGCCTACCTGGTAGAAATGTTGTGCATTCGAAGAGACGACCCAAGAACCTCCATGATATCAATCCAATCGAATGGAAATCGGACAACTGGTCATAGTGGTACAGTTCGATCAGTGAGGATGGAGCAGACATGATAAGGGTAAGAATTAATTAATACCCCACCCCAATATATAAACCTTTCGGTAAAAGAGACGACGGGAAAAAACTTTGTCGGCGGGAAAAAACCCATATCGAAGGGCAGAACCTCTAAACATCAGAAGGATAGATCACAATACAGCTGCAACGGTGGGTAGCATATAGACTACAGGTTTCACGATCAAATAAAAACTTTGGCAATTGGAGGCTCTAAGTACTATGTGTCGGCGAATTAAACCTCAACACTTTCGCAGTGTCGGCGCTCCTGAACACTAAACACCACCAATAGTTACGCGTCAGAGATCTAAACCACTAACGAATAATGCATCGGTGGTGCAAAGGACTAAACATCGAAGAAATAGTCTTAACTACAGGTGCAACAGTGGATAACAAACTGACTGTGGTTTCCACAGATCACAAAACCGCTGGTGATCGGAACAACTAATAACTCATCGAAACTTCAAGACACAAAATACTTCACAGTTTCAGCGATACAAATGACAATCCCCCTGACATGGCGGCATCGTAGAGGACTAAACCTTCGACCACTAGTCAAAAAACATTCCGATAGCGAAAATAAAAACTAATTCATCGAAAAAAGGTTTGAACAATAAGACCACAGAATCGGCGAGAATAAGAACTTGTTGCCAGGAAGTTCATCATTTCCCTTCCAAAACTTCGGTGGCATAGATAACTAATTCCCCAACTCAAACATCAATGGACTTCCGATAGCGATAAGAAAAAATCATCAAACAATCAAAAGTTAAGTTTTCAAATAAAACATAAACTCCGTGGTTTTCGCGGTGTCGGCGAGGAAGACAGTAGTATTAGATCATTCAACTCCCGAAACAGCGGAAAAAATAGTTGACTAAGCTTCCGACTTCAAACGATCAATTTCTTAAGCAGAGAAAACTGGACTTCCAGGATAGATTTAAAGAAATTAAACAAAAGAAATCAACAAACCTGCTAGACAAAATCAAAAGGAGGGTCCAAAATGTTTAGAAATTTGGGAAAAAGTTGCAGCTGCAACAGAATGGTAAACATATCAATGTAGAAATATGAATTGTACATGTGTAATAAACTTCATGAATTTTCGTAAATTAGCCAATAATACCATGCATGAATTTAGTATGTGAAATACCTGGCACCAACGGTTGTAGTAGATCCAGCAGGTTGGTGCAGACCTTGTAGGCTCCTTCAGCTTTCCACTTTCCATCCAAGCCTTTGTTTACAAAAATGATGAGCCACCCTACCGAACATCTCTCATCATGTTCTTGCCCTAGGAAACCCATGGATTTCCTATCCCCCGAGCCCACGGACTAATAATACTGAGAGAAGCTTCCTTTTCCTTCTGGATCCTTCTTCATTTCCAACCATTTCTCAGTCGAGTTTTTCCCTACTCAAGTTTTTCCTCCTTTTCCACTCATACACAGTCTAATTTCTAACTTCCAAAAGAAAAACCAACTCCCCAATTTTCCTCCCAGTGCATTCCCTCCCCAAAAACCAAAAATCCCCCTTCTCCCCCCATAATTTCTCACCTAAATACCATTTTCCTCGAGTTTACTCCACCGCCTCCCATCAAATCCCATGAAACCACAAACACTTATTTTCTTTCTTATTTAAAATTTCAAATACAATAAAATAATGTATATTTTGCATCCATTGCCTCGAGCATTTCATTGCCATCATAGTTCATTAAAACTGTTTATTGTACACTACTTGCTACTTCTCTTGAAGAATTCAATTTGATATCTTTACGAGGCGGTGGATTAAATTACAAGACCCACTCATGGTTCAAACATTAAATTGATTGAATAAAATAATAATTTATTAGTGATGAGGTTGACCCATCAAGTTTTGTAGCGGTGAATATCTTTATTATTTTATTCAATTCAAGATCTAAATATATTGGTATTGGTCTAATGAAATCCTACCCTATCTTGTGGGTTCAATTAATTAATTTAATAAACCATTTTAACTTATGATGAAATGATTTGGTTAAATCAAGAATTTATTTAATTAATTCATATATATATATATATGAATTAATTAAATAAATTCTTGATTTAACCAAATCATTTCATCATAAGTTAAAACGGTTTATTAAATTAATTAATTGAACCCTCCCACAAGATAGGGTAGGATTTCATTAGACCAATACCAACAATGGTTATGATAAGGGAACTCATCATCATTAATAATAATAATAATAATAATAATAGTTGGTGAACTAATAATCATGTATGTAATTATTGTTTGATATTTACGTATCCTATTACCAACATAGTGCCCTTGTATTTATAAACAATGCACCCTTGAGGGTTTAAGCAATCATGCTAGACAATTAAACAATATAATTATATTATTTACGACGATTCCGGAGTGAAAATTCTAACTAACAACACTTAGTCAGTTTCCTATCATAGTGTTTATGAGTAATTAATGAATACTTAAATGACTTGTTTAACTTGTATATTAATAACTTAACACTCAATATCTATTTAGGATCAATGTATATTCAACTCACGTATTCGCAACAATTTACACAATTGTTTAACATGAAGGTATTGGTATAGCCATACTAGCGTACACATGCAAAGTGTGCATGCATGGCCAGTGCATGCACAAGCCGGACATGTACTATAAACATACACAATATTTCCTATGCATAAGTGCTAACTAATAGTAATAATCCTTCATGTAATTAGAACAAGTATACATATTAATAGCATTACTAAAACATCATCGGTTATTTTATGAGTTAACCTTATAAGATTTTATATCATTATTTTTATGTTTACATTGGTTTAATCAATAAAGTACAAGGAAGGTCACCTACTACCACTAAATCAGAACCAAGGAATCCCCAACCATGAATAGTACTAGCTAACAATATCCTCCCATCCTAACCTACGTCTACACCCTCCCTATCCTTCCTCTGCTAGTATAGAAGTGAATGTCGGCTTCACCGACCTGACCACATAAGAACCTGAGAGAGATAGCATCGGCTGAATAATGGACCTGGCCTCTACTAGCAGGAATCCAATCATCGTCGTCATAACAACTTGGGGAGGGTGTCTCAATGCAGCCCTCCCACGAACTCGAGTATCATAGAAACATAGGGTGGAACACATCCATCCCTCTCAACCTCCTGGGTCTATACCCCATCAAAACCATACTATGTTGCTATCGAGATTATTATTCTATGTCATTGTATCATCAACTTTGGTAAACAAGGCTCTTCTGCAAAAATAGGTACTATGCCATACTTCATATAAACGGTATCGAGTTATTACATAGTCCATGTGTCCTGTGGATTAGTACTTTGAAAACATACATTCATAAAAATATCTCCATTCAATCATGAGTTGGTGCATACTATCAACATCATATCCTTTCATTGCATAAATCATTAAATTGATCACATCATGGGTCGGTATCGACGTACCGCATCATATATATCATATTTATCGAGGATGACAATTAAACATACATTGTCGTTATGAACAAAGGAATCTCATGATAACTATAACATAGTAACCTCAAAAACATAATCATAATCAATGTATCAACATCAGCATAGTAACATCTTGAACATAGTAACAACATCTGATCATGTCTATCATGTCATAAATATGGTTTACTCAGTCGAACTGAGTCCAACATATACTGAGCAAAATAAAATGCAACATGTCTATATGAAAATATGTCTAGTCAAATTATGGGGCATTACATTGTACCTCTTGATGTTTCCATCTACTTTCATGCTTGATATTGTATATTCTCATGGAAGACACTATGGACTTCCCTTCAGGTCTCAGAACTGCATCCTAGACATCATTCTTCTTTATCAACTGGCACTCTTTCATCATAGTCTCCTTCCATTTCTTCTTGGCTACTTCTTCATAGTTGGAAGGATCTACATCAAGGATGTCACTCATCAGTGCCACATAACTGGAGTGTGTCTGAGGCCTCTTGTTTTCTTTGGAAGTTCTGTCATAATTTTCTTTATCTTGTATGATCTCTCATGCCCAATATGGTCTTCACATCTCAAGGTGGATCTACCGCTCTCTTTAGGGCATATCAAGGTTATTTATATTCTTCTAAATCTCTTTCTTTCACCATGGTGTATTTGGCCCTGGGAGCTTCAGGGTCCTCTTCATGAATCTTGAACTATCATCATCAGTTGTTCTTCAGAACAAGTCTCGTCCTTATTTTCTTGTAGGTGATTTTACACAATCTTTCCTACAAGTCAAATTTAGTTGCATGATTAGAAATATCTCATATTTTCCAAAGCATATTCATTAGAGGAAATTTCAACTCAAAATGGGCCTTTTAACTTTTATTCAAATTCCATGTCATCATGTGTTAGCCAATGAAATTGATTTAAATTTGAAATAACGTATAGGTCTTAAACACTTTTTTAATATAAATTTGGGGATAGGTATCATAAAAAAATACTTTTTTTGTTTGTATTTATGACATATCTCCTCTTGTTTTTACTCAAATTTTGATCAAGAGAGCTCGTTGGATGTGGAATTAAATTCTGCATCCAACAAGTACCCACTCATCATACTTTTGACGGACCCTGCTACCCCAAAAACAAGAAATACCTGAAAAAACATGACGATGACATCATCATCATGTTTTTTCAGGTATTTCTTGTTTTTGGGGTAGCGGGGTCCGTCAAAAGTATGCCGAGTGGGTATTCATTGGATGAAGAAAAAAATTCCGCATCCATCGAGCTCTCTCGATCGAAATTTGAGTAAAAACACGAGGAGATATGTCAAAAATACAAACAAAAAAAGTAGTTTTTTTTCTTTTCTTCCTCCAAAATTAATAAATATGATTTTATTATTTTAACTATTATTTTATTAGTTATTTTTAGGAGGCCCATTTTGAGTTGAAACTTCCTCTAATGAATAGTGACAAATATATGTCACACAGTCATGAAACTATATTACTCAATGTTACGACATTCATCCACATCCTGTATACATATGGAAACTTCCCGGATTCCTTCTAACCCAACATTATAAAGAGTGTGCATTACTCCCAATATGTCAGCAAAGAGGTTTAAGTAGAAACAGAATGTTGTACAACACTATCGACTACTTACCCATCATGTGCAATTCAGTAGTATAAAGCGGCAAACATGCATAATACATCGACTGAATATAAACAATTGCACAACCAAAAAATATCATTAAATGACAATTGAACACTTATCTTTGTTTTTTTGGTGGTTCGATTCCTTATTGATCCTTATGTCCTTGCAAGAATAATTGGAGTCTTCTACTTCATTATCTTCTTCATTCACAATTGCATCCTTTCTTATCCAAATGTTGATATGGATGAGAGGTTCTTCATGAGTTGAATCCTTCTGGATTAAAGTACATATTCCTCATCACTTGAGGAAACTTCCATCTTCTCTTATTCTTGTTATGAGTCGAGCTTCTTCTTGTGTGCACTCTTCCAAAATTCTATTGAAAGTGATCAACTTCTTTCTAGCACATATTCCTTGAATGAAAGAATCCCATGATCTTGGGAGACCATTCAAGGTGGTCATAAAAATCTCTTCTTCTTCTTCGATTCCTTCAATATGTTCCTTGAATTGAGAAACCCTTGTGAAGTATGACTACATGGTCTCTGAGTTATGTATCTTCACATTCTTCAACTGGTTCCTCAATGTCATTTTCTGATTGATGTTCTTTCCTTCGAACAACTTCGTAAAAGCATCGAACACTTCCATTGGTGTCTTCAAATATGACACATGAGATATGAGATGATCCTTAATAGAATCTGTAATGATTATATTGGATTTTACTAAGTTTATTCTTATGGATATCATTAGCCCCATCTCCCTCTGGCTCTAGAACTTCCTTACTAATATACTAATCATAGTCATTTTCTTCAAGGATCGGGCAGATCCTATACTTAGATGCTCGGAAGTTGTCATATTCACCAAGTTAATAATCAAGTTGGGTGTGATGATTCATTTTGGAATGAGAACCTTAAATGGAAATAACAAAGATTTAGATCTTACCAATTTGAGGTGTTCGACCTAGTTCAGGACCTGGTTGATCTAGGGTTTGTCATAGAAACCATAATTTTCCAAACTTAGAATTTCAAAATTCTAATTGTACAAAAGAATGTTTCTCTTCAAGGCGAGCTGTTCAATGTACTCATTTTCTGAAAACAGTGGTGGGAAGATCTCGGAACAAGAAGCCCTGGTTTCTCTAATTTCTTCCACAGAATTGTCTGATATTGATTCTATTGTATCTTCAAATTTTCTACTCCTCAAGGTATGAAACTTTGTATTGAGGTATTACGGTATGTATTCTTTCCAACCCCACATATTAGAGAAGAATTTTATTCTTCAAGTGGGACTTATGCTAATTTTCTCAAGGTAACATTTTTGAAGACTGTTCAGCATAGTGAACTTGTACAGAATTCCACGTGTCACAGCTTCACCTTCGGGGTCTGAAAATTGGACCATAGGAACTACAATCCATTCCCTATTTGTAACCTCTTATGAAATTTCATTTGGACATTCACATCCCTATATATAGTAATTCTCCCTAGGTCACCTATTTATGATTGTATTCTGGAGAATGCTAGAACCCTGATTTGGAGAAATCATATATCCTGAAATATAGCGAATCTGAGGATGAAACTCATAAAAAAGGAACAAAAATATTTCATATTCTTCATGTCCAAGTTTCAGCTCCTGTTACTTCTCCAATAGCTAGTTATAGTGAAAGTCCCAAGATGACTAGATTTTGTCTTCTAGGGTTTTCAAGCATGAAACCCTAATTTATAGTAGCTTCCATTGTAGTTGTATTTCAGTTGCACAGTGGCTTTGATACCATGTTAGTTTTTCTAAGTTAATTTACTGAGTATATTTATCTGAAAGAATAACAAGCACAAGAATACATCAAATATACACAAGACACATAGTTTTTCATCGAGGAAACCATAATGGAGAAAACCCAGCAAACTTCCTCAGAATAGTTTTGTCAAAAAGACAAGATCACAATATAGAATAAACCAATAAAAAAATGTATGCAATTTCTCTCTCATCCTCCTCTTCCTCTCTCTCTTAAGGCACACATGAGAGAGCAACTGAGTGTGTGACAAATGAAGAGGGCGCCTCCTTATTTATATTCTTTCGTTGAGTTGTTAACTCAACTACTAGGTCGGATAGGTTATATTTGAGGCCAAGCTACATAATAATACTCACAAATACATTTTCCTTTATTTAACATGGGGAGTATTGCCCTAACTTACAATGGAGGGTTTACCTTAGCGACCATACACAATGATGACATCTTGAAAGGAGGAACACGCATCTCCGATGGGGGTACAACAATATACAATAGTAATATACATCATAATATCTTATGAAGTTACAATTACAACAATAAGGATTCGACATAATGGAAGAAAAAAACAAGGGATAGTTCCCTAAAGGTAGTAACTGTAGAAACCTTGGTTAATAATAGAAAAGAGAATCTCAAAAATCAAGGTGAGAAGTTGAAGGGTGTTGAGAATAAGTTTTATGAGGAGAAGAAAGAGAATGCCAAGCTCATTGAATAAATAGAAGCATGGAATACTAGACATGAGGATATCCTAACTGAAGCAAGGATAATAAAAACCCTTAGGGATATCAATAATTATGTATGTGGATACATTTTTAATGATCTCCCATTAATAAGGATCCAACTTAAATTCTACCTAGAGTTTAGTGTATTGCAAAAGGAGGTCAATAAATACCTTAATAGTACTAAACATGACATACATACAAGATAAAAGACAACAAAAGTGGTTAAGGGAGTAATAAATACACTCTCCACACAAGGGACCAGAGATAGGATTGTAGTGTATATGGAATATAGAAACCTATACCAACAAATTCAATAGTTGGCAGATCATGAAACAAAATGTCACATATTCAGTGACATACATTAATTCAAACCTCACATAAATTAGCACAATGGCTAGTCATTGTATTTTGTGCCCATGGACTGATAATCTGAGACTGCACCTTGAGGAATTCTATAACAGGATTCTTCATAACTCTCTACCTTGTCTAATAGTTGTGCCTAATAAAGAGGCAATCCTAACTTGTAGTGGATATTTCTCTCCGTCTACGAGCAAAAGCACGTACTTTATATCAAAGGGATCTAAAGGTAGAGTTCATAGTGTAAGGGAAACACTCAATCTTGACTTACAAGTAAACAACAACAAATATTTATATATTTTATAATTTTAATAAATAAAATGCAACATACCTTTATAAAGTGGACCACTGCATCCGTTTGAGGATGTGGTCCAACAACTTCCACATCGATCTAGTTCTCTAATTTTCTCCACCTATGGTTATCAATGGGAATCTGAATCAAGGAGTGTATGAAGTAAACTCAAAATACAATATTGAATAGCGTGGCTAAAGGAAAAGTGTGAATGAAAGTGATGGATGTTGACAAAATCAATTAAATTATAGATATTTGACTCACTTGTTTTAATTATAAATGATTCTCATGTTATAATAATTATCTTGTTATTTTATATATACTAGTTGTATATTTTATTTTGATGGAGATTTAATAAGTATAATGATGTTGTTAGTTTGTATGGATGTATGTTTCTCTAAAAATTCTTTATAAATGTTATCCTATAAAATATTTTAAATGCAATATGACTTACTATATGATCATATAAGTTATTTAAGATGCATGATATATTTAACTAATAAAATTGAAGTCAAATTCCGGTAGAGCAAACGGTCAAGAGGGGTTTCGTTTGCTTGGCGGCATAGGATCAAAACCCGATGCTCTTGGAAGGAGACATTTAAATCCAACCATGCTAAGGGTTGGTGCAGCCAGGCTTGGTGCAATCCTCGGGTGATTTTGACGGCTAAGATGCCCTTGGATCATGGTTTCTTAGACCAAAGGTTCACCCAACAAGTCACAGGGCACTTAACCAACAAAAAAACTAATTAAATTGAAATAAATATTGTTAAATTAATAAGTCACAGAAAAACAACAAGCATTATTGGAAGCAAAAGATGAACCAACAATGGAAGCCAAACTAGATGGAAACTAGAACCAATATCAGAAGGAAAACTTGGCGCTACAAAGGACATAAAAATAGAAGCAATTTGGGTAGAAAACAAAGAAGTAATAATGGAAGCAATTTTAGAAGCAACAAAAGACATCATGATAGAAACCATATTAGAAGCAATAAAATACGTAAAAACAGAAGCAAAAGTGGGAGCAAAATCAGAAACAAAACTTGAAGCAAATAAAAATCAAAAGCAAAACTAGAAGCAAATCTAGAAGAAAAAATGGAAGCAAAACTTGGCGTCATTTAGGAAGCCAAAAAAAAGTTATTTTTGATGCATTACCAGAAGCAAAATAAGAAGCATGAATCAAATCAATACTAGAATAAAAACAGGTTGCAAGACTATGAGAAATATTAGAAGCAAAACAGGAAGCAAGACAAGGAGCAATATTATAAGAAAAATTGGGAGCACAACTAGGAGCAAAACTAGACATCTAAATGAAAGCAAAATTGGAATCCATCTTAGGCGTTATTTGCGGTGCCATTTTAGGTGCTAAAGTAGGAGCCAATCCAAGTGCAAATATGGTGTTGTTTTAGACGCCACGATTTCGGTGCTATATTCGCCGTTTACTAGGAATTACAACCGGCACTATTTCGACGCTATTTCTAGTGCTAAAGTGAACATGCACTGCGGTGTCAACTTTGGCACCAACAAAAGTGACCAATTCATGAACTAAAATACACTAAATTCAACCATTAATTTAGGAGCTAATTACATGTTTTCTTGTAGTGCAAGTTCTCAACTAAACATTTAAACTCCTTCAGTTCTCCTATGAGCACTTTTATGGTCTTATACCTTTTATGCTTTGGTTGCTGAAGAATATCCCCTTCTGGAAATTTTATTCTTTCACCAAGATTCCTTGCCTTGGACTCTGGCTGAATGTGGAAAGATAAATTAGGGTTAGTATTTTTTACTTCTTACTCCTCTTCCGAAGAAGCTTGAGCAAAATTACTAATTTCTGGCAGGTCACTAAATCCATAAAGATATTTATTAATACTAGTTAGAACCTCAACAATTTTCTCTTCCTTTTCAATAGAGTGATCAATTTCTTCATATGAGGATGATTTTGGAGTTGATAATTCCTCAGACTTCTTAGGATCTTTAGACCTTTCTGATTCAAATGATGCCTTCAACTTTTTCAATTTGGAACTTATTCTCCTTTTGACAACCTCAATCGTTCTTTTGTTGGAGAATTTTCAATATTAATGATCACGTTTTCCTTTAGAGAAGGGTTAAAAATTGATTTGGCATTTAAATTTAACGTATTTTTCAGTCTAGTATAATGTTTTCTTAGTATATATATTCATTGCAATCCTTGTTTATCTTTCTAAATTTATTCCTGACTCCTTTTACTAGACAAACTATCTGAGGGCTCAACTTTCTTTAAGTTTATTTTCTTGGGATCAACTTTCGACCCTTTTTTCTTTGCACCGAGAGTAGCGAGGTGCTCTACAACCCAGTATGGGAGATAAGTTGTCACATAATGTAATGTAAAGCGTAACATTATGTAAAATTACAAAAATAAAAAGTAATTAAAAAAAATTCATGTTGGCTCATAAAATTAAAAACTATAACCAAATTAGTAATTAAAAAATCCATGTTAAACTGTGATTTATCAAAATTATTGAGGCGTAAATTTTGTTAAACATGTAAAAAATTTAAGATAAAAAAAAAATACACCTCAAGAAATTGGATCCCTCTCAATGCTTGGTAGATCTGATTTTAATATGGATCTATCATGGTTAATATCAGTTCAGAGGATACCATTTTAGTCTTTCCTCTATCACTATCTACTTGCTTAGAATCAGGGTTTGTTTGTTTTACTCAGCCGAAAACTTTGATTTCCTTATGGAGTTGCTTCCTTCCTTTGGTTCATATTTTCTTTTTCCTTTTTCGATTTCCCCACTAACAGTCTTAGTCCTGTGTTGCATAGTGGAATCATCTCCTCTAATATTTTTGGGTGTTAGGTTTTTAAGTAGAACTATATGTCTGATCCCCTCGGGACTTATTATATTCAATTTCAAAAGTGGAGAACATTAAGAAATGATTCCAATCACTTTGTGTCTTGCCTAGTTCTTCCATTATCAATCTTTTAATTAAATACTGATGAAATATACTATGTTGAGTGATTTTTGGGTAAGCCCTAATTTTGGGAGACATTTTAGTGAGTTTTTAGCAAAAAGAATGGTAGATTTATTCTAAAATTTCCACTTAGGTGCAGTAAAAACTTCATGTGATATAAGTAAACGGTGGTGTATATCCCTTCCCTAGTGAAATATCTTTGAACCAGTTTCAACAGCTGACTAAATTCCTCTTTAAGCCACGTTCGAGGAATCCCCTTCCTTTAGTTATAATTTTGGAATTCTTCCTTAAAAAAATGATTGCAACTGGCCACTTCAATGTTCTGGTACAACCTTGCAGTTGCTGCTATCGAAGCCTCCATCACCTAGAAATTAAAATCACCAATTGTAACCTAAATACCATCAAATCCTTTGGCAAAAGCTTAGGAGACCTCTCTATGGTGTATCTGCAACTTTTCGCAAAATTGGAACCAACCTATCTTAGATTTGTTCATGTATTTTGAATAATCTTTCCAAAGTTATACTCCCTCTAGTTCGTAGCAGACCACATGGACACTCTTGTGAGGAGGCATATTTTTGTCGCATGTAGATTACATAAAGAGACATCGAATTTTTTGCTTCAAACCTTGAATGATACCACAAGTACTATTGAACATAAAATGAACATAATTGATTCAAAATGGAGAAGGATGCAATCGTAAGCTTCAATTTTTGAAGTTAAAAGTGTAACCATTAGAGATCAATGGAATAATGCATAAGAAAAATGATCATAAAAGTTGCATATGACTACAACATGCCAAATGATCTAATGATAATTCACTGGTTATGTTCTTTGGTCTTCATAATTGCACAAATAGTTTATTGACTTTGAAACATTTGATTTGACAAAAATTTAGTTCCGCAAATGATTTCTCTAACATATTCAGTAGCACCAACATTTGAAACTTAGGAGCATTTAAACAACAAATTTTGTAGTGCTGGAAATTTTGTAGCGCCAAAAATTTCTAACAAATTCATTCATTTTTCCATAGAATTTGAAATTCTCAAATGCATAATATATAGATCATTGAGTTCCATAGTCCTGCAAAGATCTAGATTTACCAAAGACCACATAATAGAACTATGCAACTCCTTGATAATATCATTAACCAACAACTAATTGAGACATGTGAACTTTGAAACAAAGCACACAAGTCACATAATAAATAGATAAGACAAAACCAAACATAATTTTGCAAATGGTTAGGGATTTTAAAGGTTACCAAGAGTGATTCAGGATTAAGGGAGTAATAATTTTAGGTAGTATATTTGGGTACTCAAAAGGCCTTGCATATTGGATTTTAACCTCCAATATATTTAAGACCTTGTAAACATGTTGTGGCACATTCTCTACCCAAGATTGGTTGTAAATCAATATATCATCAAAAAATACTAACATAATTTGATTTATTAATGGTCCAAAAATAGAATCCATTGAGCTTTGAAATGTGGAAGGTGCATTAGTAATCCCAAATGACATCACCAAAAACTCTTAATGGCATTCATGTGTTCTAAAGGTTATTTTGGAGATGTGTTCTTCCCTCGTTCTAATTTGATGAGAACTTGAATGAGGATCCATCTTTGTAAAGAAAATTGCTTCCTGCAATTCATGTAATAATTCATTAATGACATGAAAGTTATGGAACTTACCATAAATGGTGATCTTATTGAGCTCTCTATAATTCGGATACGTTCACCACAAATTATCCTTTTTACATACCATATCCATTGGTGAAGAGAAATCACTTTAGTTACGTTGAATGATACTATCCTATAACATTTCTTGAACCATACACTCAATCTCACTCTTTTGGGCATATGGGTATCTGTCAGAGGTTTTATGTTAGGTAGTGCACTTCCTAGTTGTAAGTCAATATCATGATCATTCTCTCGATTCAGTGGAATACATTTGGGAATCTATGCTAATACCATGGAATGATTGTTAATAAATATTTGGATATCCAATGGAATGGAGGGTTTATCTGTTTGAACTTCTAGTGAACATAAATATGAAACTATACCATGGTATCCCTTTTCTAATAATTTTTTCATGATGCAAGAGCCCATCACTTTCAATAGTTTCTTTTTAATACCTTTGAGTTCAATTTCCTTGAATTTTGAGGAAAATATCATGAAAAGTTCATATAAATTGAAAGTCATTGTTCCCAAAGATTACAACTATTGGACCCCTAATACAACATAAACACGTCCCATTTGGATCGCAATCATTTGAGTCTCCAATTATACTTCCACTCTATTGTTGACTCGCACACAAGCTGGATCAACCTGTTCTTCTCTATGACTCTATGACTCTTGACTCTTCGACTCTATTGTTGATCCGCACACGGACTGGATCAACCCGACCTTCTTCAAGATAATCAGAGCACAATTGATCTGGAAGTGAGTGTGTAACTAAGAAACCGAGTAACTAACTGGCTGAGTAACCAAGAAAGTAACCTGCACACAACCTAGGTTCTTCCTTCTTATAGACTCTTACATGTCGCTCTCAGCCGACTTCATACCATTAGCCAACGAGATGGAATTCCTATTCTAGCAACACATGTCAGTAGGCACTAACGGCCCGAATTACAAATATGATTTCATACATGCAGCATTCACCGACTCTAGCTGACCTCATACCCATGATCTTTCCAAACTATTTCTTTCCAGTCCTTTCTCCACTGCACACCTTATGACATGGTTTCCTCTTCTCGCATATTTTCCTTCTATCATGGCTTCTCTTCTATCATGAGCTCTTCTATTGTCGAACTCTTCACCTGTCTCAACTTCCTCTTATGTCGCACTTCCTCCTGTGACACAACTTGCTCTTGTGTCGCAACTTCCTCTTGTGTCATGCTTCCTCTTGTGGTGCACTTCCTCTTGTATCATGATATCCTTTTCTATCGCAATATCTTCTTCTGTTTACTCTTTCTTACACGAATTATTCTGTCACATCTTCCTCTTCCTTCTTCCTCTACTTCTGTCACAACTTCCTTCTTCCTTTCTGAAACTTGACTCTCTTCATACTTAGCCATAATTCCAACTGAATTCTGCCTAACTTCCCTTAGGGCCAACAGGACCCCAACACTCACCTATGGCTCATCCCGAGCCACGCAAGGCTATTCTTCTACTTCTGCATTTGGGACGAATTTACCTTGAAAATATTGGAATATTTTCATGATCTCTTATGTCTCTCATCGCACACCTTCCTCTGCTTTGTGCAAGTTTTCCACAAGGTCGAAACTAAGGTGTTCCAATAGTATGATCCTTGATGCTTCCACTGCTCATTGTACCCTCTGATGTATAGGATGGATAATGCATGTAATCCACTCTGCTTCAGCCTGCAACTCTTTGAATTTATCTGCCCCTTGTTGTCGGTGCATGCATAATACTGTCACTTGTTGTTGGAGCTTCTTCATTTTTGTTTCCTTAGCCATATTTTCTGCTAAGGATAAATTTTTCATCTCATTCTTAAGTTGAGTGACTCACATCTCAGTTGTGCACAACTCCTCTATGAATTTCTCTAGTTTGACGTTGTCGATCAAGGCTTCCCAAGTCTAAGACACTTGGTCGACATCCTTGGCACGAGATGAATCTGCTTCTTTGATTCTCTTCGCAGCCTCTGTGGTTGATTTCCTTCTTTATTCTATCAATTAAAGTTACTATTTCAGAGCAGAAGGATAGATAAGATGGAAAATTTTATGGACATCACTATTGTTGAAAGTTGAAGAAGAAATCCCAAGTGCTTGTGTAATACCCCGGTTTTGACCCTGTTTGCACTAAAAGGTACATGATGTATATTTTGTAATTAATCATGGTGTGGAGCTAAAGGAAAAAGCCCCACCATTGATTTGGTTGTGTATGTCTCAGCAATAGGGATCATTGCCGATGGTATATCGTGCTATCCGGCACATTATAGTTTTGGCATCATGTAAATATGCACATCAATTAAAATAAACCTACATCCAGCTACGATGGTGCAATGTTAAATGAAAAGGGCATGATTCCTAAGGTTAATGGGGGGTTGTCTAAACCGTGGGAGCCATTGGGAGTTGCCATGTGTCGACCACCCACTAAACTTCTGTTGTTCGAATAGTTGGAAGCAGTTATGGCTGGGGAGTGGTGGGTGGTAGGACTGCCAGTATTTGTCCCACGTACACTCCACCAGCAAGCTCGCTCTTCCTCACGTGGAGGACGGGGGGATGGTTACCACTCTCTCCACTCTTCCACTCGTGGTTTTTATCTTGACCATCTCATGCATGTAAGGGTTGGTCCATTCTCCCTTCTCTCGCTGATTACTAGTATCTGGGGTTCTTCACTATGAGAGGGGCTATGTTATTTCCCTGGCCTGTGAATAGGATCGATTTGCCTTTTGTATTATCGAACTGTGTGTATGTGTGTTACCCTCACAGTTTTGTGGTCTGCGTACCTATTTTCCCCTATCCAAGATTTAGAATAGGATTTCTCTTCTGTTTTCGGGCTGTGTAATGTTCCTGTGGCTTAGCAATGAGATTGGTTGTTGTTCTTCCCCTGAAACTGTGGCTTGTTGTGATTTTCCCCCACGTTGTTCATTGCTATGAATGAAATCATCTTTTGGGTGTCACTGAGTTGTTTTGGACACGCTAGGGCCAAGAAAAACTCTGAATCATCTTGTCTGACCTGAGCTGTGTTCTCGCTTTCGTTTGGGTTGTCACCCTGTTATCTTGATTTTTCTTCACAGAGCTGTGAGCTGTTTGTTTTACTGCGGTATGCGATGGTTGGTCTTCGGACTATTTAGAGCAGGATTAGAGGCTAGGTATGCTTGAGAAACCTGGTGTTGGGAGCCACTCAGACAGAATTAGAATGCTGTCTTTCTTCTCCACAACCCTTGAAGAGTATTGGAAAGGGAAGTCAGGGCCTAAGGGACTGCGAAGCAGAGAAAGGACTGATTCTTGATGTTGGGTGTGTGGATGTCTTAGAGGTCAAGTTAGCTCTAATGTAGGCATCCTTAGTTCTCCATTGAGACCGCCAACTTAGCATTTAGCCTTTCCTAGCTCCTTAACGGCTTGAAAAACCCAACTGTGTTGACTTGGCTATTTTGCGTAACCTTGGCTATGTGTAATCCTGCTTTGACCCTTATTCCTTGGGGAATCATGCCCATCTTGGTGGTGGCAGTGTTGCTGAGATTGATGAGCACGCTGGCCTATGGTTGGGTGGAACATTGCAGCGACGTAGCTGGTTGCAGGACGAATTCTTTTTAAGATGAGTATTCTTGACTATTCTGTCTCTGCATTTATATTTATTGATTAATGAATATGATGAACATGTGGTATGCTTGAATGAATGTATGTTTTCTTCTGCTATGTATATGAAGGATTATGCATCTTAGTATGTTTTATGTTTTAAGCTTTATACTTAAGCATTATATGCATGTTCATGTTCATGGGGCTATCTGCCCAGAGGTTTTTGATGGTTTGGTAGCATCCTCCTCACCGGTCGGAGGGTCGGGGACGTTACAGTGTGGTATCAGAGCCAAGGTTGCAGCATGGGCAGCATGGGCCATGAAAGGTCAGCTAATAGAGGTAGGTTTCCTTCTTCCCAACAGAAATCAAAAGAATTCTATCCGTGACCAGAGAATTTGGAAAATTTCTCTAAGTATTGGGATCATTGGATCATCAGAGGACTTAGTCTGAAGTTTCGCCAATGCATCGGATCAACTAAGCAGAAGGTCGCCCAATGGGAACCATGGAATAAAAATTTGGGGAGTTTTTCTAAGTGTTCAGGTTGTCGGACATCAAAAAACTTAGTGGGACGCACCTCCGATCTAGCAGAAGTTTTAATCGGAAGGCGCTCCGATGCAGGACACCGACGGACGCCGAAAGGTGTGAAATTCATCGAAAGCCATCAACTGACGATCACCATAGCATGGGTGCATTTAGGCAGAAGGGTTTTTGATGGCACCAGTAGAAGGAAGACATTGAAAGCGCCGAAACGTTGGCAAGAATTAGTGGAAAGGAGAGCCGACATACTCTTTTGTTGAGACTGTCAACGAAGTTTTGATGATGGATCGACGACTATTAGTTGAAGGCAGAGCCACAGTGGTGAAGATTAGAGGATGACAGAGCCAAAACATCGGAGTAAATTAGCTGATCATGCAGCTGTCGTGGAGCTCGGAGGAAAATTTTCTAAGTGTTGAAAATTTTCAGGACTTCGCGAAGTTTAGAAGTTGTCGACGGTCGGCGGAGGAAAGAATATGGAGGCATCGAGGCGATGGCTCCGTTCAGTTGAAGACCGCCGAAACACCAGATCACTTAGTCGAAAGGACATTCGATAAAGGCCATTGGTGCCGGCGGGAGATAGAAGATGAAACCGCCGAAACATTGGTGGAAAATAGGTGATGGAGGTGCCGACACAACGGAAGAATAAAGGAATTTTTCGCTGAAAATTCTTAAGTATGGAAATCGTCAGTGGAATTTAGTTGATTTGATCAGCAAAATTTAGAATTTGAAAGTTCCAATACGTCGGCGGAGATCCCTTGAAGACCACCGAAATGGCGGAGAAAATTAGAGGATGAAGGCGCCAATGCGGACGAGGAAGAAGAAAATTTTCAAAAATTTGTCTAAGTGGTTACCCATCGGTGATCGACGGGGGTTAGTTGATTACATCGCCGATGATTAGATGATTGGAGCGTCGATCGATGAAAGTTAGTTGACGAAACCACAGAAACATCGACTCACTTAGTCGAAACCATTGGCAAAATTTAGATGATGGGACCGCTAATGAACTACATCGGAAAATTTTAGTTGATTTTACGTCCGTCGTTACCGCTGGATAGTGGACTATCCTTCCAATGGATAGAGTCCCTGACCGTCGATGCTACAGAGGATAGTTGTGCCGACAGCCAATGCAACGGAAAATTTCCAAAAATTTTCTAAGGCACAAGAATATCGGCGATCGAAAAATATTAGTTGTTGGAATCACCGATGACTGGAGGATGGGATCGGCGATGAATAGAAGATGAAGCTGTCAAGGCTAGTGAATTCGATCGGTGAATATTAGTTGAAGGAAGAGCCAATGCAAAGAAGAAATTTCAAAAAAATTTCTAAGTGTTGAACCCATCGGAGATCGATGGAAGTTAGTTGTATTGGTCGCCAATGAACATCAGAAGGAGTTAGTGGTTCGTGTGCCTACCGTTGCAGAAGTCTAGAGAACTAATCTTTCGATGGATAAAGGTTATGACTGTCGATGCCATAATAGTTGTGCTTTAGATCTCCGATCGGAAATTATTAGTGGATTTCGTCGTCGATGCGCAGTGGTTAGTCCTTCCGACGATCGATGGGGTATTAGGTTCTGCGTAACCTGCAATAAGATAGATGTACACCATTGCGGAGTCTTAGAGAACTAGCCACCCGACGGGTAGAGGATCCGATTGCCGACATACTGGCATCACTAATAAAGATCAAAATATTAGATAACCACAAACCTGAAACAATTGAAAACGTTAGTTGTTTTACCACCGAGGGATAGCCTTTGGCATCGCCGATAAAGTCTGGAAGCATATATGAATAGACCATCGATACCGCGAGAAAGGTTAGTTGTATGGCCGCCGATGAGTAGTGGAGGAAATTAGTCGTTCTGACTGCCGAAACGTCGGAATGCTAGTTGGAAGGAGATCCGATTGGGAAAAAGAAATTTTGGGTTTTTCCATAGGGATTTCTCCATGATTTTTAACTATTTTTCAGTGGATTTTTCAGCAGTTTCAGGGCTGAAAAGGAAGAAAATACTAAGTGGCTGAAGTTAGCAATTCAGACCAAAATACAGTTGAGTGTTTTGCCTAAATTTGATGAATATCATCATTTTATAAGTGGTGTGGTTTTCACACCCGAGGTCATAATGAAGCATGTGGGTAGGCGTTGGAAAGCTTATCTAGCAGGGAACAAAAAAGAATCACCAAAGTTTGAATGTGGTGGTGCAAAGTACTAGTGATTACTTGATGAAGAAATGTACTGTTGTCAACATGGAAAAATCCAAGAATTGCATGCCTAGAGGTAGAAAGACCATGAAGTCAAACCAGTTGTTGTGTGGAAGAGGAGTTCCATGCAAGGATGAGGGACTTGAAAAGGGAAATTTCCTTAAACCCTGTCTTGCTAATTATGATTACAAGTTTTATACATGAAATGTATGAGGATATGCCTTGCATGCATAGGATATTACATGTTGGTAAGAATAGTGAGAATTATACATTTATAATGAGCCACTAATGATAATTATTGCATTGGTGTTGGCATTAGTGGAAAAACCAATGACAACATGGACATGGCTGAATATGTTGCTGATCCTGATGAATGTGACTAGCGACCCCATGGAGAAAAGGGATAAGGCAACAAGTCCAGAATCAAAAGTTGGTGAGCAAATTCTGCAATCTCCTGCAAAGGACCAACCAAACTAGTAATGTCAAGGGTGTAAGTAGGACCCATGAAGGTAAGAGTTTAATTATGACAATTGCATGGAGTGGTAAAAGCAAGAGGTCTCATACCATGTGGGTATTTGAATTTTATACTGCATTCATAGAAAAAGGTGTCATGCATGTATTATGTTGTTATGAGCTTAGTAGTCCAAGGAAAGTAAGCACTGATGATCTTAATTATAGTCATGCATCCTATATGAAGTACTCATGGCTAGGCCATGCATGGCATGTTTGAATGCATAATATACCTGAATCAATGCGAGCTAGCATTGAGTGGGTATGCATTAAAATATTTTATAAATATTGTAGTTATTCATTGAATGGAAGCATATGAAAAGTATGAGTAAATGTTGTAGATATGCATACATAAGTATGGGTGCAAATGTTGCGATGCAATGCATGAATGCATAGAGATAGTGCATGAGTTATTATTAATAACTAATGGCTGAAATGATGAATTGATGACAATTCTTAAACCATTTCAAGAGTTGTTATGAATGCAGGATAGTAAGTGCATGAAGAGGGTAGTCATGATCGATTGGCTGGCGGAAATGCTCTATGGAAGGGCAAGGTGGTACAATGATACGCTTGTGGAGTAAGGAGTATCTGAACATTTCATTTTGGCATAAATGATGTGACCTTGCAAGTTTTAGTATGATAATGATTGCATGAAGTAAATGAGTTTTGGTAATATTGATGCGATTAATAGCTGGAAGTGTTTGAATTTTATAAATTCTGAAAATGCTTCAGTGATTGTTGCAGCAATGAAAAAGTTATATGCATCAAGACTTACTAAGTGTTTTGCTAACTGAGGTTCAGGTTTCGGGTAGATTGTTTGGGGCATGGAAATTTGGGTAAGACCATGACAAAGGCCGAAATCTACCATGTGAAAGAGCCAAACCTTATGAGAAGAGTCTCATGGCTATGAAATTAGTTTGTATGCATGATGGGTATTTAAATTTGAATTGTGAGTTTCAGACTTAAGAAATTGCTGACAACTACTAATCACTATTGGCTTGCATAAGATTGTGTCAGGAGGACGCATTGTAAGTGGGTATTCATGTTATGCTAGTAAGCATAAAATTATAATGGGCATAGTGGTGCTGCTTACAAGAGACCCACAATTGAGAATCACCTCATTGCCAAGCAAATCAATTTCTGTAGTAAACAGAGTTGCAAATTCTCATTGAATTTAATTACTAATGTCATTTCTTGGTTATGGAACAATCAAATTTGGATTGTATTATCAGATAATGATTGACTGTTTGGATATTTGATGAATGTGCCAGGGGTACACACTGCAGTAAGATCATGTGTGATGGCCTGCAGGAGCCAAACTTCATGGGAAGGTTTTCCCATATCTTGGAAATGGGTTTCGGGTGAAACTCCATTGGACATTTTGGGAATGTCTCATCTGCACTGCATGTTTGGTAAGCAACATGAGTGAGATGGTATAGGTTATGTCGGTAAGACATGTGTTGATACAAAATGTAAAGAGGAATTGGGATGAAAAACCAAGGTACTATCAACTCAGAGAAGGGAGCCCCCCATTCCTCCTTAACGAGGGAATACTGCATCGGCAAATGGATAAGTGTTCTTTGACCCTAGCTAAGAATATGCATGTCAAATTATTAAAATTCCATGTGCAGAACATGTTTTGATTTTATTTCCATGATGACCGATTGCTTGAGTATGAACAGGGCCTACATGGCACACACCGGAAAAGGGTGCACACTTTTCCGATGTCGAATCATGAAAGGGTTTTCAATATTGATTACACCCTAGGGAGTGGATGCATTCCTGGTGTCTCAATACTTGATAGTGAATGATGTGAAGTATGATTATAGTTTTAGAGCAATAACGCTGGTGAGTTTGCTTATATTGCTTGTGTTGTCAGGCTAAACAGATGTAGTCTAGTGTTGTACACTAAAAGGGATTAGAGCTCACGGCTGGAAATGAAACCTAGAGATGGTCGTTTATTGTTGATATAAGTGCATGTGTTATTGTTGATGGCCTGATAAACCCAACTTCATTGGCTTGGCTGATGATTGGTTGTTGATATAAGTGCATTGTTGATATAAGTGCATTGTTGATATAAGTGTATTGTTGATGTAAGTGCAGGAGATTTGTTGACGATCTGATAAACCCAACTGAAGGTTGGCTTGACTGTGCCTGATATATATAAAAGGATGTTGTGAAGCAGCCTACGTGTTAACCTAAAATCTAATTCCATAGGTAATCCCAAGGCTTGCAAAGCGAAGCAGGATCCTGTGGACCAGAGAGGAAATGCACAATACATAAAAGTATTGGTTTATTTTGCAATTCTTGCTTATGAATATACATGTGTATATGATTTGGTTATGATGTTTTAAGCTCTTGTTTAAGAGATAAAAACCGATGGGAATAAACTAAACATGTGAATCTATGCAATGTTTGAATATAGGTATCGCTGGAATTGAGGACTATGAAAGCATCCTAGGAGTGCATGTGGGCACGTGACTGTCCTAAAGAGCTCAGAATGAGCAGTAATGAAAAAGGTGCTAGTGAGACTGTGAAGGTCCTAGAAGCCGGGACAAACCATGCGGGGAGGCTTCATGGTTGAGAGGTATGAAATAGACTGTAGACACTAAGTGTCGTGACCAAGAGGGATTGGTCCAGCATTCACGATGAAGTGAAAGAGGCTGAGAGCATGAAAAGCCACAACGGTGGTGTGGGTTCCAAGATGGAACAAAACAAAGAGGGGAAAACTCTTGTTGCTCTCTCTTGCCTTTTGATTATATATATATATAT
>LPNX010655735.1:134195-228370 GCA_001517045.1 Pseudotsuga menziesii | reverse complement strand
TTTACTTTAAACAGAAGTGAATGAGTATAGCTCATAATACAAGCATGCTTAATCTATCTTTTTCATGTACAGATAAAAATTTCCAGAGAAACAGAGTTACGGTTTTTTATTTAAATAAAAGTTGTAGAAGGATAGCTAAATCAAAGAAAAATACACAGTAACAATTGTAATGAATGTAAATAAATTAGGGAACTCAGTTTAGAAGAATACTTCTTCTAAGCTTTGAGATACCGTGCTAGAGTACTACCTGATGATATCAGGTGTGGAAAAACACGGTAATACTAACAAGTTTTTCCACTAACATTTCAAAGTACTAAACAATTTTTTTCAGATATTTAAACAATTATAATATTTATCTATTTATACACAGAAAGACATAAAGATATGAATGAAAAACTTGTTAAATGCTGTGGACAACAACAGCAATGGGAGGCCGTTCCTCCCTACCAAATTACTGGAGAGCGCTCAAACAGCGACTTCTCAGGACCCCCGAGCTTGCTCTGGTCTCCCTGGATTGGAACTAGGTGCAGCAAAACAGATACAGTCTTTCAACTCTGTATTAACTCAGAATTTTGATACAGTTCCCACAGCTCCACTAGCTGTAATCAGCATCAAGTTCCTGCAAACATTCACTCAAAATCACTTCCTTCTATCTTCCCTTTTCCTCAAATGAAAACTCCTGAATCACATTCAGCTGAATGAATTCTTCCTGGAGTAAAAACTGAGCAGCCTTAGCTCTCTTCATTGAGTACTTTTTAAAGATTGCCTAGGTCTTAGTTGGGTTAACTGTCATTTAATGAGCCACCTGCTCACATTCCACTTTCTTGGGGAATCATGACCCCAATTATAGGGAAGTTGCCACCTGCAACTTAGGAAGTGCTTGAGGATGCTGCCACTTGTCCTTTGCCTCTCCACCTAGTTCCAACAACCAGTTTGACCAGTAACCTCTTTTAACAGCTCTCCCATGCTGTTGTATCCATAATTTATTTATTATTAATAAAATATTCTCAATTATACTCCATAACTGTTGACTCTGCTGAGTCATTAATCCCTACTTAGGATTAAGTTTAACATAATGTTTCAGAAAATAATAAAACAAATTACATAATTTTACAAAATTGGGGTATGTGACATTGCCGATCATCCCTGAATTTCCCAAAAGAGAATATAAAAGGAAGGACCGTTTTATATTGGAAGACTCAGTGCTGGTTGAGGATTGGGAAGAGCTTGTAGAAACAGCCCTAGAGGAATTTGTACTGCCTTTGAATCAAGAAGGCCCAGATACTCCTCACAGTTCTCCTGCTCACACTCCTATTTGCTCACCTCCTCACTCTCCACCCAGACTCATGGCAGGCGTAAACGCCAATCAGCCACCCAACCCACCGAATCCACCACCTACCTGGAGAGCCAGATCACCTTTAAACCTAACACCTCTGTTACATGATTTACCTCAATCCTTTGAAAAGAAGCTGCCCAAATTTGACCCAAGTGAGAAGATACTAGTAGATGACCACCTGCAAAGCTTTTACTTGGCCATAGAAGGGTTAAGGCCGGGGGAGCACGAGGATGTAGTTTGCAAACTTTTCCCACACACCCTTAAAGGAGCTGCAACATCATGGTATTTTGGGTTGCCTGCCAACTCTATCCCTGATTGGGATACCTTCGAGAGAATCTTCAGAAGTAAGTATGCAACTCAAAAGACTCATGCATCCCTCATGAAAGGACTATGCGCCTTGAAGAAAGGGAGAAAGGAGAAGGTGCACAGCTTTGCTCAAAGATTTGCAGCATACCTCAAGAATTTTTCTGAAGCTGACAAACCTTCAGATAAAGTCCTGATTGAATATTATACTTCGGCTTTAGGACCCGAGCTGGCCATGTTTGCCAAAATAAAGGCCAAGCCCACATTGGCAGAGACGTATGAGGAGGCAGAAAAGGTAGAGGCTGAAAGAGAAAGTATTGAAGATTATCCAGAACGATCAGGAGAGAAAAGTGTGGGAAGGAAAGCATTGTTGTTCACTAAGCCTAAGGAATAACAATCACTAGATTTCGAGAGTATGGAAAAAATGATGCAGAAGCTTTCCAACAAAATCATAGACTTGGAAAAAGAAAAGGAAGCTCAAGAGGTCTAAAAGCCCTATTATAAGAAGAGGGAGGATAACAATCAATCCCAACCTCCTCCACACAATTCTGCATCTATGAATTTAACAGAGGTAGGCATGGACAATTTTTGCACTTTCCCTCAACAACCACACTCAGAAAAGAATTGTCCTTAATGGATAAACTCGATGACGTTGGTTATGAATCAGCTGTTGGATTCTAAATTAACAAAAGATGGAGATGAAGAAAGAAAAGAGAGTACTACT
The DNA here is from genome assembly GCA_001517045.1 of Pseudotsuga menziesii. NCBI lineage: Eukaryota > Viridiplantae > Streptophyta > Pinopsida > Pinales > Pinaceae > Pseudotsuga > Pseudotsuga menziesii. Next base: position 226,007 of record LPNX010655735.1, on the reverse strand, counting down.
TCAACGAAGGAACAAGAAGAGGAAACCATGGTTCTGTGGAATTATGTTTCGTTATTTGATGCTGAAGAGGAAAAGAATCGGGGCTATAAGGACGTCATGGAAACCAACATAACAACAAGGAGCCAAGGGTCGATTAAAGAATACAATCGCATACTCCCAAAGATCAAAATGCTGCAAAAAAATGTTAAGAAATTCCAAAATAATTCCGCAGCTGATAAAATTCCTGAATTCACCATTACCAGCCAAGATCCTAGGCAGAATGATACGTTGGCCAAGCCCTATGAAGAAAAAATGAATGTTGATAAATCACACCCCATTGAACCGCAGATGGATTATGACATCGTGGAAGATATAAAGAAGGTAAAGGCGAATGTTTCACTATTTGAAATGTGTAAAGTGCTGCAGCAAAAGGAAAGACTATTGAAAGCACTTGAAGCATCGGATGAGAGGTTGCTCGCTGACAATCGGCCTAAAGAGGAAGAATAAATTGGAGAAACCAGCATTGGAGGTAAGTCTAAGAGCAAACATCCACCTTTCCTCCTCACTTTTGAAATTTTTAATCACAACGTACATAATTTCCTGGTAGACTCAGGGGTGTCGGTTAACGTCATGCCAATATCAGTCTGTAAAAAGATAAATGGGCAGCCTAATCCATCCACGTGGGGGGTTGTTCAGTTGGACAGGACGGATGTAAAGGTAATTGGTGAGATGGAGGATGTCCTATTACGCCTGTCGTCAAATGATAAAGTGTGCCAAGTCATTGATATCGTGGTAGCCGATATACCAGACGCTTATGGGCTTGTCCTTAGCAGAGATTGGTCAGCAAAACTAAATGGATATTTTTCCTCTGATTGGTCACATCTATGGCTGCCGAATAAAGGAAGTCCGAACCAAATTAAGATTTTGAGGGAGCCGCACATGAAATACAACGTTACTCAACTTGAGGAGAAGAATGAACCAGTGGATTCTGTGTTGGGAAATTATTTTATTGAGTTGGAACCAGGAAATTACCAAGCAGAAGAAGCCAGCAACACGTCAGATACCCATCCTGATCTCCTTCAATTCTCACAGGCTGATGAAATCGACTGTAAAATAGTAGACTTAGCAGTAGGAGTAGATTCTCATACAATAGTTAGCGATTTCTGGACATTGTTTTTTGATGGCTCTAAGACGTTAGAAGGGTCAGGGGCTGGCTGTGTCCTGATCAACCCCAAGAATAATAAACATTTTCTTTCATGTAGATTAGAGTTTGAATGTACAAATAACCCGGCTGAGTATGAAGCACTGGTGCAGGGTTTAAGGAAAGCAATCGAATTAAAGGTAAGTAATCTAAAAGTTTTTGGAGATTCTGAGATAATTGTTAAACAGATCCGGAATCAAATACATTGTGTTTCTCCTCACTTAAAGGCTTATCAAAATGAGGTATGGGACCTACTCAAATGTTTTGACGCATTTAATATCATTTCAATTCCAAGACTTAAAAATGAAGCTGCTAACTTGTTAGCCACTTCAGCTGCTAGGCTTGTGCCTACTAATAATCGATGCTCCATTGAATTGCTTTTCAGGCCCTCGGTCCCTGATATGATTACCAACTTATGAGTGTTCGACGATGATCAGTAGATTATAGAATGCTTAACCAATGACGAGGTATTTAAAGGAGCAATTATAGATGATGAAGAACATCAGGCCGAGTGAAGTATGATAATTTCATCCCTAAAGGAGTCAGAACCTTAGAAAGAATGTTCGATTTAAATGAAAAGTTCAGAAGACCAGCAAACGTGAAGACTCACAGCTCATCTCTACAGTACAAGCTGATAAATTTAGGGACTGAGACAAATCCTAAATACGTGAATCTTGGAAAATGTTGTTCACCAGCAGAAAGAGATAAGTTCATCAGTCTTTTTAATCAATATAAAGATGTGTTCGCCTAGACTTACACAGATTTAAAGACATATGACACCAGCATCATCCAGCATGTTATCCCAATCAAAGCTGGCGTCAAACCTTATCAGCAACCTTTAAGGAAAATGCACCCCAAATTGGAACCTCTGATCCAGAGTGAAGTTAAGAAATTATTGGATGCTAGAATCATTTTTAAGGTCAGACACTCTGAATGGGTCTCAAATCTGGTGCCAGTGAGGAAAAAGTTTGGAGAAATTAGGCTATGCGTGGATTTCAGGAACCTAAACCGCGCTTCAGATAAAGATAACTATCATGTGCCACCCATGGAGCAACTACTACAAATGGTCTTAGGTTCTGAACTATTCTCGTTATTAGACGGTTTTTTCGGCTACAATCAAGTATTAGTAGCCGAAAAAGACAGACTGAAGACAACATTCAGGACCAAATGGGGAACCTTCGCTTACAGAAGAATGCCCTTTGGGCTTATCAACGCTGGAGCCACATTCCAGAGGGCTATGGACATAGCTTTCCGCGGACTAATTGGCCATAGTGCTGTAGTGTACCTTGATGATATTACGATATTTTCAAAGAGGAGAGAAGAGCACACGTTCCATTTAAGGCATATTTTCGAACGCTGTCGGAAATATGGCATCTCACTCAATCCCAAGAAGTGTGTGTTCGCTGTTACGGAGGGTAAGTTGTTGGGTCACGTAGTTTCAAAGAAGGGAATCTCTATTGATCTGGAAAGAATCAAGGCCATTGAACAGATCCCCTTGCCCCATAATAAAAAGGGGATTCAATCTTTCATGGGAACCATAAACTTCGTACGAAGATTTGTGCCAGATTTCGCCCAGATTGTCAAACCGTTGCAGCAAACGGTGAAGCAAAATGCACAATTCAAATGGACTGAAATTGAGAAGAATGCATTCAGCAAGATTAAAACTGTTGTTGCACATGCACCCTCCCTAAAAATCCCAGATTTCGATAAATATTTTATCCTATATACTTTTGCATCCAATGATTCGCTAGCAGCTGTGCTTACTCAAAAAGAAGACGGGGGGGATGAATTCCCAACATCTTTCATGAGCACTGGTCTACAAGGGGCCGAATTAAATTACCCAGCTATCGATAAACAAGCTTATGCAGTATTCAAAGCAGTGAAACAATTCAAGCCCTACATATTAAAAAATCGAACCCAGGTGATCGTCCCATACCCAGCTGTGAGGTCCCTTTTTGTACAGAAGGAGTTAGGAGAAAGAAGGGGCAATTGGGTAACATCCCTTCAAGAGTATGACCTTGAATTCAAGCCAGCTTCTATAGTTAAAGAGCAAGGGTTGTGCAAATTAATGGCTGAAAATGGGAACAATGAAGAACACGCCTGGGAAGATGAGGCTGAATTACATTTGATGGATGTATGTCCTTTGTTTACAGCTCCTAAATCTTGGTATAGAGACCTCGTACATTACCTGCAGGAAGGGTTGTTTCCAGAACATTGGAATTCTAAGCAAAGAAGAGCGCTACATCTCAAATCAGCTTCCTATCGACGGGGTTCTTCTTAGATGCTTAGAGAAAGAAGATGCGACGAAAGTAATGACACAGTTGCATGACGGGCCTGCTAGAGGGCATTTTTCAGGAGATACTACAGCTCACAAAATTCTCGGAGCTGGTTACTATTGGCCCACTCTTTTTAAAGATGCACATGCCCATGTCAGGAAATGTGACATTTGTCAAAGGTGTAGTGGAAGATAATCTAAAGTGGCCGCACCATTGAAGCCTGTAATGATCACGGAACCATTCGAGCAATGGGGGTTGGATATTATTGGGGAGATAAAGCCGAACTCTTCCTTACAACACAAGTACATTCTGACCGCTACCGATTACTTCACTCGCTGGGTCGAAGCCATCCCACTGCACAAAATAAATGAGGACGCGGTCATCAGCTTCCTGCAGGACCATATTATGACCAGGTTTGGAGTTCCTATTTCTTTAGTCTTTGATAATGCTACTTACTTTTCATCGATTAAATTAACTAATTTCACTCATGAGAAAGGAATAAAATTGCATTATTCTGCTAACTACTATCCACAAGGAAATGGCCTGGCTGAGTCTACTCACAAAAATCTGATTAGAATTTTAAAGAAGACTGTAATAGAAAACCAGAGGAGTTGGCACTCAGTGCTACCAAACGCCCTTTGGGCCGATAGAGTCACCCCCAAGTCTTCGATAGGAGTGTCTCCGTATACCTTTGTGTATGGTAAAGAATCCATTCTTCCCCCCAATATCATGCTACCCTCTTCCATAATGGCTCAAGAGTCCAGAGGTTCGGATGATGAAGTTTTGCAAATAAGGATATATAATCTCCTAAAAGCAGAAGAGGCTCGATCTAAAGCCAGAGAGCGCTTTAAGCAGCAGCAAGAGGTCATAAAGAGATGGTTTGACAAACATAAGGCAGGTACAAAAAAATTTGAGGTGGGAGATTTGGTTCTCAAGTGGGATCATCCCCATGATGAGAAAGGAAAACACACGAAGTTCCAGCAGTTGTGGGTAGGTCCTTTCCAGATTGTGGCGAAACTTGGCCCTTCCACTTATAAGTTACAAGATCTGCAGGGGTGGGAAGAGAACTTACTAGTAAATGGTTTGGTTCTCAAGCCTTATTTTTCCTGAGTTTCATTTGTCTTCTTCTTCTATCTTGTATATAAATAATCTGGCTTGGCCGTCTTTTGAGTCTTTGAGTCATGAAGTTTAGTTTTGTTTTAGTTTAAATTTTTTGTTTGATTTCAATAAAAGGAAGCAAGCTTTGGTTGCATGGAGAGCATTAGAATTCTGGACTAATTAAAAGCCTTGATTATAAGACTATGTATTATGATTTTATCTGATAGAATTTCTTCTAGTTTAGCAATTTTCCTAAATGGATATGTACGCATTGAAGTCCCGCTTAATCCCTATAAAGTAGCTCAAGATTAAAAGGTCTGGAATACTATTTCGAGGCTCCATCCATCTCACACTTAAAAATGTCCTAGGGGGTGACAGCAAAAGACCCATGGAAAGGAAGCAAGGTAAACAGTATATTATATATAAATGATCCCATGCCAAGAATTGAAAGCCAAAAGGCCAAGAAGAGTCAAAACTCCTAAGAAAGCAATATGTATCAAAACAAAGTACTAAATCATATGAGTATAAAATTGCCAAAAGTTCTTCTCCGTCCTTGAGCTGAAAATTACAGACATCTCTCACACAAAAGGACACTATGGATAGAGGAGCCTGAATGAAAAATTCAGAAAGAAAGGCATGAGGAGGACTCAAAAGGACAAAAAGTCCAAAAGCACAAAGGGTGCAAAATGGCATGGGAATGAGGAACAAATGAATATTTATGTTTACCATATGTTACGATCCTGTGGTGTCCAAGCTGGAAGCTACCCGAAGATAGAGGTAAAAATGAAACTCATATTCCTGGCCTCGAAACTCATATTGGACTACCCTCAATGATTAAAAGTACATATATTTGCCATTTGAGAAATCCAGACATCTAGAAGAATTCGACATGTTGGTTTCATTGTCAAACAGTCTGTTACTTAAGGAAGAAATTGTCCAGAGATCTAGGTCCACCAGGTAGTCGCCAATTGTTGCAGCTCCAACAATTTTCCCCAAATTTCTTAAATTTTGGTCCCCTCCTCATGATTTAGCGTTGTTTAGATCCTTGAACCTTTTTGGTTGTGCTTTAATTCTGAATGATTTTGAACATTGACTCTCGGCCTATTTTAGAATGTTGCTTGTGTTTGAAAATTGTTGTGGGTCACGGATTTGAAGGTTTATTTGCTACTCGAAGGTGAGTCGGACTTTTTGTTCTATTGTAAAACCTCTGTCTTGAAGGTGAAGCAGTTTTCCCGTTGCTAAATTCCCGAGTTTTCAAACACTTAGTTTTTTACTGGATCGGAGGCTGTTGTCTGTTTGTCTTCCGCAATTGCGGCTCCCAAAGCAACTAAGCACCCAAAAGTTAAAGCGCTCCTCCCACCAATGAGTGCCGGTCTCTTAGCCGCGTGTCCGAATTCTTTTCTCTTCCGCCGTTGTGGCTCCCAAAGCAACTAAGCACCCAAAGTTGATGTCTTTCCGACTTCCGATCAAGATCTTTCCCGCCCACATTTTAGGTCATATCTCTTCCGACTCTGATGAGCTTAAGTGTTGTCGCAATACCCATTGCCTGTTAAGATCCGTCGTTGTGGCTGCGAATAGGTCTACCCAGCCGATGTTAGCGCTCTAAGCCGCCGATGAGTTCTTTGTTTCTTGTCATCGGTGTTTTCTTTCGAACCCGTAGGTAGACGAGATAGTGGTTCCAGGTTTTGTTAAGCTTCATGATAGTTATGCACATGATCTTTCCTGTTGAGTAGCCGTTTGATTGATATAATTTGACATTTTATTTTGGAATACAATCCCAATGAATGATGCACATTAATTAATTGCATGTGGGCTCAAGGGACTGTTGGGATTACCCCGGCGCAGAGACATAGCTGGGCAGTTTTGACAAAGATCAAAACGAAACCGGCAGGATCACAAGGAGGAGAAGCGAAGCTAAAGACAAAATGAATAACGACAAAGGCACAAACCCAAAAGATCTATCAGTTACTGATCAGATCATGAATGCGTACAGAAAGTAAAATGGGAATATGAAACGTTTGAGGGACCGAAAGTTCATAGGTTTGGGGGAGCCCAAGCGGTCGGTAGTTGTAGTTTAAATATCTGAAAGATAGAATTGAGAGGGGCTTTTTCCCTCTCAAAAACTTGTAAACTATCGCTTGTAAGAGGAACTATTTCGTTTTACAAACCAGAGACTGCAAATTTTGCTTGTTGGAGAAAGTACTATGTGGAATGTATCAATGTGATTAAATGATCAATGTTGAATGTGAACTATTTTGTTTTCAACTGTGTCTCATTAGCTGTAAGAGCGTTCTAACTTCCTGAACCTATGTTCTTGTCTGAATGTTCTTCAGTACCTTTACAATGTTTTTTTACTATGAGTAGTGGGAGTTTTAACTGTTGATGAGCTATCTTATCATATATACTTTTATTCATGTTTATCTGTTTGGTTATAAGAACAGCTATCTGTGATTTTCCATAACACATGGAAAGTGATGCATTACTCATGAATTAATACCCAGCTCTCTAGAGATAGTTTAGTTAGTATTTATTTTCTTTCATATATGTGATTTGGATGCTTGTGAGTTCTAATACAAGAGGTAAGAACCTGCGCATCACATTGTGACTACTCTTTGCATCTTAATCACCCTACATTTTTAATTAGGCATGTGCATTTCATACTTAAGTTAAAAAAATACAAAATATACACGGTGGACCGGGCCGCAACCGGTAAACCCTTTTGTTACTTGACCTACGGTAGTCGGACCGCAAACCGGATGGATTCCCTACACCAAACAGTCACGGGCTAGTTGGGAACATTGACTGGGGAGAATCCCTTGCTGTTGTTGCCTACGAATTTCCAGGCCTCAATAGAACCATAGACAACAATGTCGATATTGTGTCGAATGTTGACAATGATGACATGGAGGAGGAAGTGATTCAAAAACCACATGTATGTAAAAATGTTGCATCACCTTCGAATCCCACGACATTGTGACATGGTTCAGCACAAGGAACATCGAAACAATTCGTAGCTCAAGCTACGCGACAAGCACACCAAGAGGACAACAAACTCCAACAAGAATTTCGTCGAGGCCGACATCGACAGATCCAATGAAGACAAGAAGCATGCATGAAATATATGAGGTTGGTACATGAAATTCATTCTCTCTCTTTGCATTCTTTTCTCAAATAGACAATCCACTAACATTTGAGGAAGTGATTGAAGAAGAAGTATGGGCACAAGTCATGGATGAAGAAATAAAGTTCATTGAGAAGAATCAAACATGGAAGCTAGTAGATGTACCAAAAGATAAAGATGTAATCAACTTCAAATGGATTTACAAGACCAAGCAAGATGATGATGGGAATGTGCACAAGAACAAAGAAAGAATGTTCACAAGAGAGTTCATACAACAACCTGGCATAGAATTCAATGAAACGTTTGCACCTGTCGCACGCATGGATACAATCAGAACCGTTTTTGTCCATTACTGCACAAAAAACATGGCATGTTTATCAAATGGATGTTAAATCAACATTTCTGAATGGCTATCTAGAGGAGGAAGTATATTTGTAATAGCCACAATGATATGAAGTTCTAGGTTAAGAGCATAAAGCGTATAGGATGAAAAAGGAACTCTATGGTTTGAAGCAATCTCCTAGAGCTTGGTACAGTCACATTGATTCCTATCTCACCCAAAATGGATTTCACAGAAGTGAAAGTGAACCGAATCTGTACACCAAAGTTAATGAGAAAGGTAACATGTTAATTATTTTCCTGTACGCAGATGATTTAATATTTACTAGTGATTTTGGCATAAAGGATTTTAAATAATTCATGGAAAGCGAATTTGAAATCACTGATTTGGACTTATGAATTTTTTTCTAGGCATTGATGCCCAACAATATGAAAATGGTATTTTTATATCATAGTTGAATAAATTCAATGACTTAATATGAAACTTTTCTTTTCCACATTAATTCAAACACTTGAGAACTAGGGTTTATGATTAAAAATTGACATCTTAAATTTGAAATATAAATCACCAACTCAAGAAATTTCCGACTGAAGCAAATATTTCACACATGAATACCTAGAGTTTTTTTATCAAAGACCGGGAAAAAATCCAACTCCTAGGGAAACCCTAGAAAGAACAATTTTTCATTAAAAGGAGAATCTTGGACATTTTCCTAACAGCAAAAAAAAAATTCTTCTTCCAGCCCTTACTGACAAATTACCCAAAAATCACTTTCAACAAATTACCTTGATTTTTGTGTCAATATTCTACTATACAAAACTATAGTACTTTCACACATGTGGTACAGAATTGTACGGTCTACACACCTATTGTACTTTATGTACTTTCTTCCTGCCTCAGGATTCATGCCACAACAACAATAAATGTTGTACGACCGTATCAGATTGTTGTATAGTATGCTGCCTCGGTTTATCTGCCTCATACATGATACATAACTGAGAGGTTCAATAAATGTTGTTGTACTTTCTGTAATTAATGTTGCTACACTTTGCCTGAGTAAATGTGTTGCTCCTTTTCTTGGGAAATATGTCAGTCTTGTATGGTACTTCTCTCTCCTTCAGTCTCAATCTCCTCTCTCTCTCCTCATTGATGGATGTCTAATTTGTCTGTTAACCCTAGTTTTATAATTTAAATTCTGTAACTACCTCATCTAACCAACTTAATCTTACGGTTGAGATGCTTTTCACAAAATATAGGGTTCTCAGTTAATGCACTCTTATTTAATAATAATTCACTTTAATTATTAAATATATTTTAAGTGAGACCCAATACAATAAAGTACAAAAATCATTTATTTATATATAAGTCACTTTATACATAAATGTACATAATGGAAAAATCACATGTCATCTTTATCACACAACACCCAAAACTGTAAATAGGACCTTCAGAGTTAACTTTTGAACACTCCCTCTTAATGAGGAAGGCCCGCAAAATTATCTCCATTTATGACCCCTACAACAAATCCCTCTTGCTTTGGAATCAATCTTGGAAACACATGCTCTACCTTGAACCGAAACACTAAATCCTGAGACTCAACTTGATCCTCATCCAACTGCTCGTATGAACTGTCACTTGATTAGTTGAGTCTTCTGCTAGTGCTCTAGAGAGAGTCACTCTCCACTTCAGGACCATATCTATCTGATGCAACACCATCCTCATCTTTTGACTCTAATAGCCACCATCCTTCTCCTGCTCCTGGTCATACAATATTCCCTCTCATGATATATAGTATGTCCCTGTGATCACCCAATACAAGGGTGGTCCCAACTGACTCATCTCTCTGATACAGGAAGACATGTATAGACCTAACCATCATCCCATATCCTTCATCCTCAAAGGATGAAATTGAGAGTTTGTTGACTCTCATCCTAGGTACAAACAATACTCCATGTATATCCAGGAACTCTCCAAGGTCCAGTTGGAACCTGATTGTTCCAACCCCTTGTATAGCAATCTAGGGACTATCAACATCTGTTTGAATGAAATGTCCTGGCCCCAACATTGTGATCATCTGAAAAATATCATATACTCCAGTCATATGTCTGGTTGCACCACTGTCTACAACCAATATATTCTCGAAGGAAGAAATTCCTATACTGGAATCAATTGAGACAAGAGAAAACTCTTGCTCAAACTTTGTGGCATATTCTTCTACTGCTACAAAGGCTTCCATATCTCTTTTACTCTTCACAATCTTTTTATTAGGACACTTCGAGGCATAATCCCCCATCTACCCACAATGGTAACACCTGATCTGATTGAGGTCTTTCTTTTTCTTGTTTGTCTTTGCTACAAGAGCCACACTATGCTCCACCTCTTCACTGACTTGCCCACCTATAGCTCCTTCTCAAATTTCCTCTTGTGTGAAATCATCCCATAGCATGGACTAGTCTAGAAGTTTCTCTCTTCCAACAATACATTTGAAAAAAACCTCCCATCTCTTAGCGAAGTCCTTCAGGGATATCCTTACCAACTTTGATTCGGAGATAGTTTCTCCTACCACTGCTAACTTGTCTTTGACTTTTTCCACTCGAGTTAGGTAGGAGGTTACACTTTCATCTTTTGTTCTCTTTACATTGTGTAACTTGTATTTCAATTCCATCTTCTAGTTCTCGTTATCTTCCTCGAACAACTGCTTTAAGGTGTCCCACATGTCATTAACAATCTTTTTCTCTGCCAAATGCGGGATCAGATGATATTTTACTCCATCGAGGATCACCCTCTAGGATCTGGCTTCTAAGGCTTCATGTTCTGCTAACTCATCATTGTCAGTGGGATTCATCATCATGGTGTTTGCAAAACTCCAAATATTCCATTCCTTAAGCACTACAGTTATCCTCACTTTCCATGGAAGATAGTTGGATATGCCATCCAACCTATCTTTGTACCAAATGCTCATGATATGGAAAATATATCACAACAAATATTCTAGACTGAAAGACAACACCACTCTGTTATGTGATTCAAAACTTTGAATACTACTTCAGCTTGGATCTGATACCATGAAGAAATTCAATGACTTAATATGAACCTTTTATTTTACACATTAATTCAAACACTTTAGAACTAGGGTTTATGATTAAAAATTTACATCTTAAATTTGAAATATAAATCACCAACTCAAGAAATTTTCAAGACTGAAGCAAATCTTTCACACATGAATACACAAATATTTTTGGTTAAAGACCGGGAAAAACTCAACTCCCGAGGAAAATCCTAGAAAGAAGAAAGTATCATTAAAAGGAGAATGTTGGAAATTTTCCCAACAACACAGAAAAAATTCTTCTTCCAACCCTTATTGACAAATTATCCAAAATCACTTTCAACAAATTACCTCGATTTCTTTGCCAATATCCTGCTATACGAAATTGTTGTACTTTCACACATGTTGTACGGAACTGTACGGTCTGCACATGTGCTTTACTTTTTGTACTTTCTTCCAGGCTCAGGATCCATGCCACAATAACAATAAATGTTGTATGGCCCTGTCAGATTGTTGTACGGTATGCTTCCTCGATTATGTGCCTCACATGTGTTGTACGAAACTAATAGGTTTAATAAATGTTGTTGTACTTTATGCAATTAATGTTGCTTCACTTTACCTCAGTAAATGTGTTTCTCCTTGTCTTGGAAAATGTGCCAGTCTTCTAGAGTACTTCTCTATCCTTTAGTCTCAATCTCCTCTCTCTCCTCTCATTGATGGATGTCTAATTTGTCCTTTAACACTAGTTTTACACTTTAAATTTTGTAACTACCTCATTTAACCAACTAAATGATTTTTTTTTACAAAATCTAGGGTTCTCACTTAATGCACTCTTATTTAATAATAACTCACTTTAATTATTAAATATATTGTAAGTGAGACCCAATACAATAAAGTACAAAACATCATTTATTTATATATAAGTTACTTTATACATAAATGCACATAATGGACAAATCACATGTCCTCTTTATCACACAACACCCAAAACTATAAACATGACCTTCAGAGTTAACTTTTCAACAATAGTCAAAGCATGCAAGTGTAGTTTTGAAAATATTTAATATTTCTAATTCCAAGGAAGCCCCAACACCAGTAATAACAAGTTTAAAATTGAGCAAGGATGATGATGGATCAACTATAGATCCTATGTTGTTTAAAAGGATGGTTGGCAGCCTTATGTATTTAACTGTGACAAGACCATACATCATGTATGGAGTAAGTATGATCTCAAGATTCATAGATTCACCAAAAGACTCTCATTAGCAAGCTCGTAAAATAATTATGAGATATGTAACTGACACAAAGGATCTTGGTATAATGTATTTAACCTCATAAAGTTTTAATTTCATTGGATACACTGACAGTGACAATGGAGGTAACACAGATGACAGGAAGAGAATATATAAGTACACATTTCATTTTGGTATAGGTGTTGTGTCATGGGATTCAATGAAACAACCCATTGTAACTCTGTTTTCAGCAAAAGTAGAGTATGTCGTAGCTGCAAGTGTTGCATTTCAAGCCATCTAGATGCGGATAATTTTAAAAGACCCGTCATAGAACCAACAAGAACCAACAACCATTTTCTGCGACAACAGTTCAACCATTGCATTTTCTAAGAACCATGTGTTTCTTAAGAGAACCAAACAAATCGACACGAGGTTTAATTTCATAAGAAAATTGGTGAAAAACAAAGAAATTTGTTTAGAATTTTGTAGGTCTAAAGATCATCTTGTAGGTATCTTTACAATACCACTAGAAAATGTTACACTCCAATATCTGTGAAGTTATCTTAGAATGACAAGTTCTCCATAGTGAATTCTATCATGAATAGAGCAAGTTTCAGCTCTGAAACGTTTTGTAAAATTTTGTTTAAATATCTCCATCTGTTCATATTTAATGGGGAGTGTTGGAAATATTAAGTAATCGCATACCTGTATCAGATCTCAGTGAACTCTATCATAATATGTAGCAGGCCAGTTTCTGTCAGTGTCTTTGACAGAATGAATAGTTCACATCTCTCATATATAAACTAGTCGAATTAAATTTCTAAAGATAAGTTTATAGGTAGATAGTTATCAAAGTATTTAATGTTAAGTCAGTAGCTTCACATAGAAGTAATTTTAGTCTTTCTATATATATAGAAGAAGAAAATTGTAATCAGTTAGCAAAAAATAGACAATATAGAAGAGAAGATTGAAAAGCCCAGGCTCTGTGTGTTTTGAAAAGTGTTGAGAGTCGAATCTTTGTAAAAAGGTAAAACATCCTCGTAAATTTCTAAGTTTGCATTTGTGACAATAGTTCTTTGTTATGTCATGAAAAGAAAAGATATATAAATTTTATTTAGTCGCACATCTTCCCCATAATTACTTTCGTAAATGTAGTTTACATTTACCATTTAGTGAAAAACACAAAGAATCCATAAATATCTCACTGTGTAAAAGTTTAAGTTTTTATGTCAGAATGCTCGACACAAGTCTTACTTAATATTTGGTTATATGATATTATGAGTCTTTCATAATATAGTTGTGTCGAGGTTTACCCCAAGTTACTGGTTGGTGAAAAGTGTTTTTCATATTATAAGTCTTTAGACTAAGAAATATCTTGTCGAGTTTCGACTAAAAGTGGTCAGGTTGAAGTGGGATTTGGTCGAAACCAAAAGTATGTCAAGTATAAACCTTGTCGAGGTAAAAGGGTGTAGGGTCAAAAGTCTGTAAAAGTGTCTCGACCAAAAGTGGTTTGTTGAAGACTTGTCGGTCACAGTAAAAATTGTTGAAGTATTTTGGTTGAAGTTTAATAGGTCGAAGTACTTGTACAAATTCTACTTGTCAAAGTTTTACCTGTCTAAGTTTTGGCATAATATTTACCCTATAATGACCCAATTCAAAAATTTCGAACAAAGGCAGAATTTGGGGAAAATTTGTCTTGACTAGTTTTTATTATAGGGGTTTCGAATCGAAAAAGAGGGTATCGAATTTGGTAGGGACTGATATGGTGAGTCTTAGGACCACTCAATGGAATCTATTATCACTTTATGAAATTTTATATACATCTACAACTCAATTTTGGGACATTGGGAAAAATGGTAAAATTACTAGTAATTTGTGTTGCAATCCCCCCTAGGGTGTGAGCAGAAATGGCTCTCCAAATCCTACGATACCCTCCCAAATTTTCAATTAACATATTATGGGGCCTGATATTAGAATTAATTTACTATAATTTGGTGTGGTTATAAGTTCTGCAACAGAGATGTAAACCTTCATAATTGAATGCATAAATTCAATGATATTTGCTTAAGAGAAATGACATGTAATAACTTAAATTTGAATCACAAATTGTATATAAAATGGTTCAGAATAGATCATAATGAATTTAGGAAATTAAAAACATATCAATATCTCACTAACCACATATAACATCAGATCCAAGACGCAACACAAGTCATATATACAACTCCATTGAAATGGGAAACCAACACAAGGAAACTAGTCACACCATAGTTTGGAAATGTGGACATTTGCATATGTATTTATGCTAATTCTGAATTATAGAGAGGATGGTATAAATATTACATATCCATAAATCATTCACCTATGCTTAGGCATCAACTGGAATCAACAAGGCGCAACCACCATTCACACAAGTGCGCCATCATAGAGAAATACATAAATATTGAAGTAGGGATTGAGAGAATTGGAGGAGAGATGGGAAAAGAATAGTAGAATAATCCTATCTCAAGTAACAACACTCCATTAAGCTCCAAATGAGAGGTCAGCATGGCCTCTCCCACAACCAACTTGGATGAGAATCTCACTCTCTCGAAATTGGGTCACTAGTAGGGTAAGTGAGCACTCACCGTGCAATGGAAAAGCTAGTGCTTTCCAAAATTCCAAAGGCAAATTCTCAAATGATCAAAATCCATTCTCATTCCTCATGATATATTTTTATAACCATCCTAAGGTCCTCAAAGTTCAAATTCCCTTCCATATGCTTTCTCCAACTCATTCGTGATGTTTAGTAACCTCCATGATACTTGTCCTTCTACTCAACCCTTCATCTTCCTACAAATACGAATTGATGCCACCAAACCCCAAGTGAGCCATATTGGAGGCTACTTTTATCCCTAACATGTTATATTGTCATAGGTATGAAATCAGGTCTGCAATCAGTTCTGATTTGATATAGAATCTTCCACCATTGTTGTCATAAAACGTAGAGAATCTCTCTCCAAGTGGCACTTAGTTTCTTCCTAACCTATTCCTCTTCCATGGGGAGTTACTCCTCTTGACCTATTCAAATCCCAGAGCTCATAATATGTCACTTTAAACCTATTCACCTTCCAAGAGCATTCCATTACTCATAATTTCGAATTTGGGGTTAATTCATGACATGTGTAAGGAAGAACATAGCCACCCAAGGTCTCCATGAACCTCTAAATGTACCGATGAAGCAATGCCACTTTATTTTCTCCATATTTATTAATTGTATGACCCAATTTAATGTGTAAATGACAAACTAAGTTTCTCTTGGGTCCCATAGCTCCTTTATTGCAAGATTTAATGGCTCTTCCCCAACCTAGGGAACTAGTAGGTGGGTGAAACATTACTAACTAGTAGTCTCATTAGGATGGGGACATGAAAATCCTCCCCACCCAATATTTATTGTCCTCAAGCAATGCCAAGTTTGTATTCTGCAAAATTTTTTCCTCTTCCCAAGTGGCTTCCTCACTAGGAAAATCCTTCCATTGTACCAAGTATTCTTTTATTGTTTTTCTCCTTAACCTTCTTTC
The DNA here is from genome assembly GCA_001517045.1 of Pseudotsuga menziesii. NCBI lineage: Eukaryota > Viridiplantae > Streptophyta > Pinopsida > Pinales > Pinaceae > Pseudotsuga > Pseudotsuga menziesii. The sequence continues at coordinate 210,154 of LPNX010655735.1, read as the reverse complement.
CCTTATTTTCAATATTTTGTCTAGCAGGAGAACAAGTTTTCCTTAATAATCCAAAGGATTTAAAGTATTTGAAACTGAAATATTCTGAACTATAGCCTTCTTTAGACATGAGACATGAAATACATTATGAATTTTACTTCCTATGGGAAGCTCCAATTCATAGGCCACTTCTCTGACTTTTCGAATCACTTTGTAGGGACCATAAGAACTTGGTTTGAGTTTTTCTAAACCTTTACCCTTTATGGTGGTTTTTTCTTAGGGATACAACCTCAAATATACCAAGTCATTCACTTGGAAGTTCCTCTCCACTCTATGTTGGCCTGCATATTGTTTTTGCTGATTTTGGAAAACCTGCAAGTTATTTTTCAAAACCTTCAAATTTATTGACTTTATTCAATCCAATCCTTAGAATTTGGAGCTCTACTATCACAAAAATGTGTTCAATAAAAGTGGATGCCTAATAACCATAAATTTATTTGAAAGGAGACATGCCAATGGACATATGAAAAGTAATATTGTAACAAAAATCACCCAAATGCAACCATTTTATCCATGCATTTTGCTTCCCACTAACATAGTTACTCAGGTATCCTTCCAACCATTGATTCACCCTCTTTGTTTTTGCATGAGTTTGTGTATTATAGTTTGTTCTAGGTGTCAAATTTTTCCCGACCATTTTGAAGATTTCTTTCCAAAATGCACTAAAAAATCTGATATCTCTGTCACTAACAATGCTCTTAGGAAGTCCATGCAATTTAAAAACTTCTTTAAAGAATAATTCAACCGCTTGTGCAGTAGTGAAATGGCAGTTAAAAAAAAATGAGAAAATTTAGTGAGCCTATCCACCACTACAAATATACAATCCTTACCAAGCACCTTGGGAAAACGAGTGACGAAGTCCATGGAAATTCTCTCCCATTTTTGTTATGGAATAGGAAAGGGGTGTAAGAGGCTAGATGGATGAGTGTGCTTCACTTTATTTTAATGACATGTGGGGAGTTCATTAATGTATTTCAAAACATCAGCCTTCAACCCTTTCTGTGAGATTATTTCCCTAAACATTCGGTATGTTTTGAAGAAACCAGGGTGACCTGCCAGAGGAGAATCATGAGCTTTCTTTAAAAATGTCTCCTTCAAACTTGAACTAGGGACCAAATAGATTCTATCTTTGTAGTAGATGATTCCCTCCAACACCTTATACCTATCATCATGGCTAGTCCCATCAGAAAGTTCACAAGAAAAATTATCCTTGGCATACTCTACTTCTAATGTGGCATTCCAATTTTCTCCTACATCCATTAGAGAAATAGAAGGTCTTCTAGATAAGGCATCAACTACCACATTATTCTTATCCTTCACATATTCAATATCAAATTCAAATGGTTCAATCTTACTCACCCTATTTTAGTGCCTTTCATTTAGATCCTTTTGAGTGAGGAAGTACCTTAGGCAATTAAGGTCAGTTTTGACCACAAATTTGTTTCCCACCAAGTATTGCCTAAACTTGATCAAAGCATGCATGATGGCCACTACAAAAAATCCTAGAATTAGCGTCCCTTTTTAGTGTATTTTTTTTACATTGAGTGGTCAAACTAGACGCTAAATGGGACGCGTCATGGACAAAACTTAAAGCATCTCAAAAAACGTCTTTTTTTGCTTCCTAGATAGCATCCTTTATGACATCCAAAATAATGTCTATTTGTGTGCTTCCAGAATAGCGTCCAACTTTGCTTCCTAAACAACATCGAGGTTTGCTTCCTAAATAAAGTCATATTTTGCTTCCTAGCGAGTGTCCATTTTTTGTTCTTAAATGACATCCCTGTTAGTGCCATATTTGCATCCTTAATAGCACCATGTTAGCATCCAAAGTAGCACCGAATATTGCATCCATTTTTGCTACTACTTTAGCATCCCATTTTGCACCGCATTTTACTTCCAAATATGTGCCAATTTTTGCTTCTAAATTTGCACCAATTTTTGCTTCCTTTTTTGCATCGTGTTTTTCTACCAAAATGATGCCAAATATTTCTTCTATTGTTGCACCATATTTTTCTTCCTCTGTAGCGCCATGTTTTGCATCCAAATTAGCGTCTTATTTTTCTACCATATCAAATCCATGTTTGGCTTCATCATTAGCGCCACATGTTGCATCCTTTTTAATGCCTAGTTTCACATCTCTCATTTTTTGGTCACTAATTTAGTCATTTTTGGTAATTTTATATATGAATTTTGGTCATTTTGTTTGGTCACTTATCTCTCATTGTCTGGTCACTCATCTCTTATTTTTTTTTTAATAATTTAGTTTCTTTTAATAGATATTATAATATCATTAGGGCATGGAGGAATCAAACCACCAACCTCCTTCTTGTAAGGTAGACGCTCTTCCATTGAGCTAGCACCCTTTAAGAATTTGTGAGCCTAACTTACATAGTTATCTATAATAGTAAAAATGATCAATACACAACTTTGAGTACTTAATGGTCGGCAAAGGGTGATAGATTGTATAAGTTCATAATATATGATCAAGCAGGTTATGAAATCCATAAACATTTCCTAGGAATTTTGAACAAAAATCAAGAAATTGGCTTAATGGGATTGCAAAAATAATTATTCCCTAGAAACTGTAAGTGTACCACTATATGAGACCTATCAACAACAATTATCATAGTGTGGATTCCAAGTATATAGTAGATATCACATACCCCAATTTTGTAAAATAATGTTAATTGTTTAATTTAATTTCCTAAGACATTATGTTAAATTTAATGCTAAGTAGGAACTGATGACTCAGCAGAGTCAAAAGAAGTGGAATGTAATTCTGAATATTTTATTATTAATAAATAAAAGTGGAGACAACAACATGGGAGAGCTATTAATAAGAGTGTTACTGGTCAAACTAGTGGAAGGAACTAGGTGGAGGGCAAAAAACAAGTGGCAGCATCCTCAAACACTTCATATGTTGCAGGTGGCAACTTCCCTACATTTGGGGTCATGATCCCCCAAGAAAGTGGGATCAGAGCAGGTGGCTCAATAAATGACAACTAACCCAAAAAGACCTAGGCAATCTTTTAAAAATACCCAATGAATAGAGCTAAGGTTGCTCAGATATTTTCCAGAAGAAGAATCATTCAGGAGGAATGCACTTCAAGGAATTCAATGGGGAAAAGGGAAAACTGTAAGGAAGGTGTTTTGAGAGATATTCTGCAGTAACTTGGTCTGATACAGGTTGCTAGCTGGGAGGATTTATTGATAAGTTCAGGATTAATATTGAGTTTGAATACTGGTACTCGATTATTGATGCACCTAGTTCCAGTCAGGGAGACCAGAGCAAGCTCGAAGGTCCTGAGGAGTCGTTGTTTGAGCGCTCTCTAGGAGTTGGTAGGGAGGAACGGCCTCCCATTGCTGTTGTTGTCCAAACTCAAGAACAGGTTCTGCCATCTAATAATCTTTATTTTAATATCTGTGTATGATTGAATGTTATGTTTGTAGTTTATGATGTAAAAACTTAGATGGTTTAGTAATGAAGTTATTATTAGTTCATTTAGTAATAGCATCTTTTAGATGAGAAATAAAACCCCACCTGTGTTTTTCCTCATCTGGAGTGATCCAGACCGTACTCCAGCACATGGGTAAAATTATAAATGAAGATGGTATGATGAAATGTAGAATAATAGATTGTTTCTTTATCTATTATCAGAAGAGATATTTTTACTGACAGTAGTATGTCTTAGTAGATAAAAACTATTGCCTTGTACAGTATTTACTTTCAGTAGTTTTATTATTGTAAACCAAATAGAAGAATAAAATAGTCGCACTGGAGTTGGGCTAGACTAGATACACCTGCTGTTTAAACTTTATAGCTTATTTCTTCCAGTTTAAGATAATTTAACTACTATATGTCTAATAACAAAACTAAAAGTAGGAATAGTTAAATATTGATTAAATTCTACTCTCAAACCAAGCTGGTTTATATTTTATGTATGATTAGTAATGTAATCATTTCATTATTTTTCTTTATTAAACTAAGCTCAAACAATGTCTAGAGTTGTTAATCTATCTTTCATAAAGTTTAAATGAATATTACCATATATATATTTACGAGATAGATCCTATATAGTTGTTAATTGATTTTTTTATATATATACAAATACCATAACTTAATAAGACAAACTAAATACTAAGAGAACTTTATAAAGTATTTAGCATAGATGGCACAAGAAATAGACAACAGAATGCTATCTTCTATGCACTTATAAAATAAACTAAAAATATTAACTATAGAAGCATTAGTACTTACAAGAAAGATAACATCCTTATTATATTAATAACAATATACTTTCTATTACATACATTATAGGAACGTTATTATTATGAACTTAAAGTAATGTTCTTATTACATTAATTGCAAACCTGAACTAAATATAATTTCTGTACTCCAAGATAACCTAACAGTTACTTAAGAACTTCGTTAAAAACATAAAGATCCTATATTTTGAAGGGTATAAACTATATATCAACACTTACAATTTCTTAATAATAAAGTAAGTCAATGTATAAACAATGTACAGAAACCCTAACAGTAAATTTTATAAAAAAAACATTAACGGTAAAAATCAAGTGCATAATCGAACAAGAAGTAAACAACAGAGTGACAGAATGCTCGACCTATCGAGGTTAACCAAATATTATACAACCTAACTAATAACCTCATAATTTGTAGAGGTATTTTATAAATCAAAGATAATTACAAATATGCTGTAAATATTTTCTTACAGCCGAGCTTAAATATTATAATTATAACCCAAGTAAATAAACAAATTTTAGTACTGTACTGTAAACACAAAATATTTAAAAAGACTGTATTAACAACTTATATTATGAAGTTAGGGTGAAAACCTTGTAAATACCAAAATGATAAAAGAAGTATGAAATCGAGGGTTTTAAGCCCTTTTTCCAAATTATCTCTCGGCCTCATCAATTACACAGCAAAGATAAAAAAAGAGTCTAAAAACTACCCAAAGCCCACAGCTTCTTCAAGTATTTAAACGAATTTAACATATATAGTCACGGCCGGAGCCGGAGCACCCCTGCACAGCGCAAGGGCCTCATCAACCACAAAAATAATAACAAACTAAGTAACAGGTAAACCGAAACCCCAAGGGTTGCAGATCTTGACGACGCACCCACAATTGTCCCAAAGGGACCAAACAAGGAGGAGCGGCCATGGTCAAACCAGGCTTACCCATGAATTTAGTACTGTTGTCGCATCCTCGCACAAACTGAGCAGAGAGGAGAGCCGACCTGTCAACAAGAAAAATGACCATTGTTAACAACCTGTTACAAAATAAACATTTATATGTTAAAACAAACAGCGAAGTAAGGGAAGGGTTAACAGCCTTCTTACCTGAATGTTAAATGAGGCGGGACTATCAGCAACCACCAGCGCGAGGAGGAAACCCTTCATTTCACTACAGGAAGGGAAAAGGATCACCAGTACCGCAAATAACCAATCTCAACTCAGAAGAACAAGACTTCGACTTGCACTGAGGAAGGAGTTCGGTTACAATCAAAGGGTTCGAGTTCTAGCTGGTAAGACAGCGAAACCCTAAAGGAAGAACTGCTAATATGTGCAACACTTTGGGGACGAAACTTCTTAAAAGAGCCCTTGGACAGGCCTATGAGAAAGATAACGAGCTGGAGAATACCCCTGCAGAGGAGCGGCGCGATAAGGGTGCACCAGCACCATCGCAGAGCGGCAGGAGGCCAAAAAATATGGAAGGAATAATAAGATTAGGGTTCGAGGGAGAGTCCCTTATATCCATGCAGCACTTGGCCACAACAACGCCACGTTAGAAGATAAATAATTCGCGAGTTGTGGGTTCGAGTATATAGTCCCAGAGATCTTCTCTCCACGAGCATTATCATTTCCTACTCAATGATTTTCGAAGGTTCCACTTTACCATGATCCATGTAAACGCTGCATGGGAACATAAAAATTTATCATTATAAACTCATCACCTTAACAATGATCAAGGTCGTGGGAAGGGTTACGACCCTTTACTATATAAAGTATGGTATATTTATATAAACTCAAGTCAAGTTTAAGATTATGAAAATCATGGCGTGGTCATTTCCATGACCTCTCTAGGCTATGAAATTGTTCTTTCTTCTACAGTTCAAGCTTGATAATAATCAAAGTCATGTAACAGTGTTATAAAAGAATTAAATACAATTACCTTTAGTAAGAACATTGCTTACAATAATTATATGCTCAACCAACATATATAAGCTTGACACAGAAGGTATACCACTTGTTGTCATAAAGGAGGTTTCAAGAAACTAACTTTGGCAACTTTCATGTTGTTATTGTTAACCTCTTTGGCCTTGTTTATTTTATTAAAATGGTAAAGTTTGGCATTATATACAAAAGAAAGTAATAACGTTTATTTCCTTAGTGAGAACCTTACTCACAAGTACTTATTCTATCAATCAAATAATTGTAACTTAAATAAAAGTAAAATTACTAGTTAACCAAGTATTTTAGGCATGCAAAGGAGATAAGGAGGCAATATGGTAAAAGATGCCAAGACTTGTTAAGGGAGAGGTCTATGACCTCGGTTGTTTTATAAACTTGGCCTTATTTCATTAAGCCAATTTTAACTTTATTCAAAGCTAGACTATTGTCATGTTTTGAAAAGAAATTTACATAATCCTTCCATGATAAATATTTCCATACTAGTGTCAGTCTCTTACCTTTGAATGATTTATTATTCAACTAGCAGGGTTTGCATATAAGCATGATAAGCCTCCAATAGTTTAAGGGTTAACCTTGAAATTGTTAATGGTATTTATTAACCACCACTGGATGTTATTCTCCAAGTGATTATAGTACAGAGGAATTTAACCCTCCAACACTAGTATAAATTAATTGATTATAGTATGCAATAAGGTTATAACCCCTTAAGCTTCTAAGTAATGAAAGTGGGAGTTTAGTACATAAACTCTTTATCATTTACACTGTGTAGTAGCCCATTTAAGCATGGCGTAAATTAATAAGTTTGTACATATATAAACTAGACCAATTGACTTTATAATTCTGCCATACTTACTATGCTTATAAAGAAATATTTAAAGCATTTTATACTTGATGACTAGTATAAACATCAAAGAGTTTAGTACTCAGTTGCACATTAAATCACACCTTCAAGAAGGAAAATTTTTGTCATCAATACTAGTAGAATCAAATCTCTTTCCGTAACATCTTTAAAAGAAGAACAGTTTAACGCTTTACCTCGATAAGCTTTAGAAACTGACTAGCATGTATATTCTTCTACGGAATTAATTATTGTGCGAACAATTTATTTTTGAATACTTTAGAATTTTGATAAGTAGCATCCGAACCTCTTACCTGTAAATCTGTAAGAGAAGGAAAACTTCTACGTTAGCTCAAAAGCTAAGTAAGACCAGAATTGCATGACAGTCCCACCTTGTGGTCGCAAAAAGAAAACAAGTCAGTAAACTGAAAATAACTGTCCAGTAAAATACACATAATGCAACAGGTAAATAAGATAATGTTTTTCCATAACACACAACTAATTAAACATTTTAGTTGACTGCTTTTGTTATTTAGCTGTATTTTAAAAAATTTAAATTTTTTAGAAAATTTGGGGTTGTGACATGTGGTATCAGAGCACAAGGTTCAAACACTAGGCCTTGATGCAGCCCAATTAGCTTCCATAGAACAATAAAGTAAAACAATATACTAACATATATTTTGTTTTATGTAAAGAATATAATTTTTTTTTTTCTGAAGTTTAACAGGCAGGTATGGAGAAGCTAGGAGAGTATGCTCAGGAGGAGTCTCCAGACACAGAAATAAGACAATTGCCCAGAGAACCTATGTTAGAAGAGGTGACTGCCAACTCTTCAGAACTGTTGCAGACTGTGAAGGATTTGAAGACTGAAATGGAATCAGTCAAGAGGGAGAATGAGAGGATTTTGAAGGCTCAGGAAGAGTTGAACCAAATTTTAATCGAAAAGTTCCAAACTGAAGGCAGGAGCAGAAGATCAGAATCTGAGGATGTTAGTCATCAAAGAAGATCTAAAAAGATGAAGCTGGCAAAACCTGAAAGTAGTTCATCATCTGAAGGGTTCGGTGAACGACAAAGTTACCATACTACTAGTGACAGTAGTGAGGTTGAGTTGTATGACAGAAAGAAGAAATACAGACCATATGAGGAGATTTCAGGGGAGTTTAAAAAGATAAAGCCCCCAACTTTTAATGGAGAGACCGAAAAAGGGGAAGAAGTAGAGTCCTGGTTATCCGGGATGAGGAAGTATTTTTATATATACAATTATTCTAACCAGCTAAAGGCAAGAATGGAAATATATAATCTCTCCGGAAAAGCAGACATATGGTGGCAAGATCTGAAGAGAGTCAAGGGTATCAGGGAAAAAGAAGTTAATTGGAGTACCTTTAAAAGGTACTTCAAGAAGAAATTTTTGTCTGAACAATATTACGAGGAAAGAGCTAAAGAATTTTACGAATTGAAGTTAGGTTCAATGACTATGAAGGATTTGAACAGTAAATTCTTAAGCTTGCTTAGGTATGTACCTTACCTAGTAGACGAGAAACCTAAAGTGCAGCGATTTCTCAGCTGTCTACCGTATCATGTTAAGGACAGAATCGAGTATGATAACCCGAAGACTCTGGAGGAAGCCATGATGAAGGAAAATTTTTGTTTTGAGTAGAACAAGAAGAAAGAAGGCTTAGCCAACTGGAAGGCTAAGAAAAATAACAATGAGCCTGAGTTTAAGAAGAAGGAATTTGTACCCCAGAGGAATTTCAAGAATAATAAGAATAAACATTATTCTAACAATAAGAATTTTCGGGGAAATAGAAATGGTACTTCCAATAATTCAAATAATTTTAAGGGCAAGGAAGCTGCAAATAACCATGGGAATTTTACCAATATTTTTGAACATAAGGAGCCTGTTAAGTGCTGGGAATGTAATGTCCCACGCTATGCCTCGGTATGCCCAAACTGGAAAAAGTCAGTCAGCAATATTCATACTGTGCAGGAGGAAATGACTGTTGGAGAACTAGCGAGGACTATGCCCAGAATTAATGCATCTTTGGAGAACCGCCAAGCTGACTATCAAAATTCCATGGTGGAAGTGGAAGGTATGATTAACCAAACCCCTGTAACCATTTTAATCGATCCAGGAGCTAGTCTTAGTTACATTGCACCTTAGATAGTGGAAAAATGTAAGTTGTCTGTCGATAAGTTTGATAATTCCTGGTTAGTTCAATTAGCCACTGGGGCAAAAAGGAAAGTAACATGTTTTGTGAAAGAATGTGCTTTACTTATGGATGAATTTAAAACTACAGTTAAGCTTAATGTTTTGCCACTTGGCTCATATGATTTACTGATTGGCATGGATTAGTTAGAGCAGCATAAGGTAGTTTTAAATTGTTACGATAAAACTTTCACGTGTCTAAATAGTGATGAACAACCAGTAAAGGTTAAGGGTATTCCTAGAAAGACTATAATCAGACAGATTTCTGCTTTACAACTTAAAAGAGCTATTAGAAAAAGGATGTAAAGCCTATGCTGTAACTATTACAGATGAGGCAAGTAAATCTGAAACAGATAAGTTAAAAATAGAAGATATTCCTGTTTTAAAAGGATATACTGACGTATTCCCAGAAGAAATTCCAGGATTACCTCCAAGGAGGGAATTGGATTTCACTATTGAGTTGGTACCAGGTGCGGTACCTAGCTCAAAAGCTCCATATCGAATGAATATTTTAGAACTTAATGAGCTAATGTCATAGCTAAAAGAGTTAATAGATAAGAATTACATTCGACCTAGTGTGTCTCCTTGGGGAGCACCCGTCATCTTTGTTAAAAAGAAAGACGGAACTATGCGACTATGCATAGACTACTGTCAGCTAAACAAGATGACTATTAAAAACAGATATCCATTGCCCCGCATAGATGATCTGTTTGATCAACTACGTGGAGCCACGGTGTTCTCAAATATAGACTTGAGGTCAGGATATCATCAGGTAAGAATTAAGGATGAAGATATCTGCAAGACCGCCTTTAGAACAAGGTATGGACACTATGAGTTTGTCGTAATGCCATTCGGGCTTACCAATGCCCCAGCTGTCTTTATGTACTTAATGAATAATATAATGCATAAATACTTAGACAAATTTGTTGTCGTGTTTATCAACGACATCTTAATTTACTCTAAAACGGAAGAAGAACATAAAGAACACCTAAAGGTAGTCTTACAAGAGTTGTGAGAACAACAACTCTTCGCGAAGTTTAGCAAGTGTGACTTCTTTAAGGATGAAATCCAGTACTTAGGTCACGTAGTGACTAAGGAAGGGATTTCAATCGATCCTAAAAAGATTCAGGCAATCGAAGATTGGCCGGTTCCTAAAGATGTAACGGATGTGAGGTCGTTCATGGGAATTACTGGTTATTACCGGAGATTCATTGAAGGCTTTTCAAAAATAGCGAATCCGATTACTTCCTTGCAAAAGAAATGCAAGAAATTTGATTGGAACTCAAAGTGTGAAGAAAGTTTTAATAAATTAAAAACCTTATTGACAAGTGCACCTATTCTAAGAATAGCAGATCCTAATAAGGATTTCGTAGTATGCAGTGATGCTTGTAATGATGGTTTAGGTGGTGTTCTAACTCAAGACAGGCATGTCATTGCCTATGAGTCTAGGAAGTTAAAAATTCACGAAAAGAATTACGCAACTTATGACTTAGAACTTGCGGCTATTATACACACCTTAAAAATGTGGCGACATCATTTAATAGGCAGAAAATTTATTCTAATGACTGATAATAAAGGACTGAAATATATTTTAGATCAGCCTAACTTAAACGCAAGACAAGCAAGGTGGTTATCCTTCTTGAGTGAATATGATTTTAAAATCCAACACATAAAGGGTAAGGAAAATAAGGTGGCTGATGCATTGAGCAGAAACACAAAGCTGAACTTTACAGCAGCAATTAGCACTTATGCTTATGATTTAAATGAACAGCTTAAAGAAGGGGTAAAACAAGATGAAAATTATCAGAAATGCAAATTACAGCTAAGGAAAAACCTACAGAAAGCTTAATAAAAGGTTATAGTTTAAATGAAAATGGATTTTTATTATTTAAAGATAAACTGTATGTGCCTAATGTGCCTAAGGTTAAGTTTTTAATTCTGGACGAAGTCCATAAAACACCTTACTCAAGACATCCAGGTTACCAAAAGACTGTAACCATGCTAAGAAAAGAATATTTTTGGCCTAATATGAAATCTGAGGTAGCTGAATATATTGCTAGATGTTTGGATTGTCAACAAGTGAAAACCGAACACCAACATCCAACTGGTTTGCTACAACCTTTACCCATACCTAGCTGGAAATGGGAAGTGATTAGCTTAGATTTTATTACTGGACTGCCCAGAAATCAGAGTCAAAATGAATCTATTATGGTAGTGGTAGACAAGTTAAGCAAAGCAGCACATTTCATTCCTGTCAAAACTACTTACAAGGCTGCCGATATATTCTTAAAGCAGATTTTTTGGTTACATGGAGTACCGAAAGTTGTAATTTCAGACAGGGATCCTAAATTCACAAGAAATTTTTGGAAGTCCTTGTTTAAGGGATTAAATACAACGTTGAATTTTAGTACCTCCTTCCATCCTCAAACAAATGGACAGATTGAAAGAGTTAATCAGGTGCTGGAGGATTTATTAAGGATGTATGTCAAAGGTCAGCCAGGTAAGTGGGAAGACTACTTACATTTAGCAGAGTGTGCATACAATAATAACTATCGGTCATCAGCTAAGTTTAGTCCATTTGAAATTTTGTATGGACGTAAATGCAACACTCCTATCTCTTGGAATAATCCAGTAGATAGATTAGTGTTAGGACCAGAATTGTTGAAAGAAATGGAAGAGATTGTGAAGCAAGTGCAGGAAAATTTGAAGGTGGCATAGGATTGGCAAAAGAGCCAAGCAGATTTGAAAAGAAATCCCAAGGAGTTCCAGGTAGGTGAGCATGTATTTATAAAGGTAAGGCCAAAGAAAAGCTCTCTACGACTGAGGAGTTGTGCAAAGTTAGCACCACATTATTGTGGTCTATTTGAAATTTTATCTAGAATTGGTCAAGTTGCATACCAGCTAGTATTACCACCTAATTTGAAAGTACATAATGTTTTTCATGTCTCTATTTTGAAGAAGTATGTTCATGATGCTACTCATGTGGTTGATTGGAATGTTGTACAGGTGGAACCAGAAGGAGAAATTCTGGTGGCACCAGACTGTATCCTCGGGAAGAGGGAAATTACGCCGCGGAACCATACCATTGGACAGGTGAAGGTGCAATGGAAGCACCTTAGTCCTGAAGAGGCCACCTAGGAACTAGAAAGTAAGATGCGGGAGGCATACCCAAATCTATTCCAGGATACTGCAGATGATGAAGAATAAGTAACATCAAGGACGATGTTACATTTTAAGGGGGTGTGTATGTCACATACCCCAATTTTGTAAAATAATGTTAATTGTTTAATTTAATTTCCTAAGACATTATGTTGAATTTAATGCTAAGTAGGAACTGATGACTCAGCAGAGTCAAAATAAGTGGAATGTAATTTTGAATATTTTATTATTAATAAATAAAAGTGGAGACAACAGCATGGGAGAGCTGTTAATAAGAGTGTTATTGGTCAAACTGGTGGAAGGAACTAGGTGGAGGGAAAAAGACAAGTGGCAACATCCTCAAACACTTCCTATGTTGCAGGTGGCAACTTCCCTACATTTGGGGTCATGATCCCCCAAGAAAGTGGGATCAGAGTAGGTCGCTCAATAAATGACAACTAACCCAAAAAGACCTAGGCAATATTTTAAAAATACCCAATGAATAGAGCTGAGGTTGCTCAGATATTTTCCAGAAGAAGAATCCTTTAGGAGGAATGCACTTCAAGGAATTCATTGGGGAAAAGGGAAAACTGTAAGGAAGGTCTTTTGAAAGATAATCTGCAGTAACTTGGTCTGATACAGCTTGCTAGCTGGGAGGATTTACTGATAAGTTCAGGATTAGTATTGAGTTTGAAGACTGGTACTCGATTATTGCTGCACCTAGTTCCAGCCAGGGAGACCAGAGCAAGCTCGGGGGTCCTGAGGAGTCACTATTTGAGCGCTCTCCAAGAGTTGATAGGGAGGAACGGCCTCCCATTGTTGTTGTCATCCAAACTCAAGAACAGGTTCTGCCATCTAATAATCTTTATTTTAATATCTGTGTATGATTCAATGTTATGTTTGTAGTTTATGATGTAAAAATTTAGATGGTTTAGTAATGAAGTTATTATTAGTTCGTTTAGTAATAGCATCTTTTAGATGAGAAATAAAACCCCACCTATGTTTTTCCTCATTTGGAGTGATTCAGACCGTACTCCAGCACAGGGGTAAAATTATAAATGAAGATGGTATGATGAAATGTAGAATAATAGATTGCTTCTTTATCTATTATCAGAAGAGATATTTTTACTGACAGTAGTATGTGTTAGTAGATAAAAACTATTGCCTTGTATAGTATTTACTTTCAGTAGTTTTATTATTTTAAACCAAATAGAAGAATATAATAGTCGCACTGGAGTAGGGCTAGACTAGATACACCTGCTGTTTAAACTTTACAGCTTATTTCTTCCAGTTTAAGATAATTTAACTACTATATGTCTAATAACAAAATTGAAAGTAGGAATAGTTAAATATTGATTAAATTCTACTGTCAAACCAAGCTGGTTTAGATTTTATGTATGATTAGTAATGTAATCATTTCATTATTTTTCTTTATTAAACTAAGCTCGAACAATGTCTAGAGCTGTTAATCTGTCTTTCATAAAGTTTAAATGAATATTACCATATATATATTTTTGAGATAGATCCTAGATAGTTGTTAATTGATTTTTTTATATATATACAAATACCATAACTTAATAAGACAAACTAAATACTAACAAAACTTTATAAAGTATTTAGCATAGACGGCACAAGAAATAGACAACAGAATGCTATCTTCTATGCACTTATAAAATAAACTAAAAATATTAACTATAGAAGCATTAGTACTCACAAGAAAGATAACATCCTTATTATATTAATAACAATATACTTTCTATTACATACATTATAGGAACGTTATTATTATGAACTTAAAGTAATTTTCTTATTACATTAATTGCAAACCTAAACTAAATATAATTTCTGTACTCCAAGATAACCTGACAGTTACTTAAGAACTTTGTTAAAAACATAAAGATCCTATATTTTGAAGGGTATAAACTATATATCAACACTAACAATTTCTTAATAATAAAGTAATTCAATGTATAAACAATGTACAGAAACCCTAACAGTAAATTTAAAAAAAAAAAAACATTAAGGGTAAAAATCAAGTGCATAATCGAACAAGAAGTAAACAACAGAGTGACAGAATGCTCGACCTATCGAGCTTAACCAAATATTATACAACCTAACTAATAACCTCATAATTTGTAGAGGAATTTTATAAATCAAAGATAATTACAAAGATGCTGTAAATATTTTCTTACGGCCAAGCTTAAATATTATAATTATAACCCAAGTAAATAAACAAATTTCAGTACTGTACTGTAAACACAAGATATTTAAAAAGACTGTATTAACAACTTATATTATGAAGTTAGGGTGAAAACCCTATAAATACCAAAATGATAACAGAAGTAGGAAATTGAGGGTTTTAATCCCTTTTTCCAAATTATCTCTCAGCCTCATCAATTACACAGCAAAGATAAACAAAGAGTCTAAAAACTACCCAAAGCCCACGGCTTCTTCAAGTATTTAAACGAATTTAACATATACAGTCACGGTCAGAGCCGGAGCACCCCCGCACAGCGCAAGGGCCTCATCAACCACAAAAATAATAGAAAACTAAGTAACAGGTAAACCAAAACCCCAAGGGTTGCAGATCTCGACGACGCACCCACAATTGTCCCAAAGCGACCAAACAAGGAGGAGAGGCCATGGTCAAACCATGCTTACCCATGAATTCAGTACTGCTGTCGCAGCCTCGCACAAACTGAGCAGAGAGGAGAGCTGAGCTATCAACAAGAAAAATGACCATTGTTAACAACCTGTTACAAAATAAAAATTTATATGTTAAAACAAACAGTGAAGTAAGGGAAGGGTTAACAGCCTTCTTACCTGAATGTTAAATAAGGCGCGACTATCAGCAACCACCAGCGCAAGGAGGAAACCCTTCATTTCACTGCAGGAAGGGAAAAGGATCACCAGTACCGCAAATAACCAATCTCAACTCAGAAGAACAAGACTTCAACTTGCACTGAGGAAGGAGTTTGGTTACAGTCAAAGGGTTCGGGTTCGAGCTGGTAAGACAGCGAAACCCTGATGGAAGAAATACTAATATGTGCAACAATTTGGGGACGGCACTTCTTAAAAGAGCCCTTGGACAGGCCTATGAGAAATATAACGAGCTGGAGAATACCCCTGCAGAGGAGCGGCGCGACAAGGGTGCACCAGCACCATCGCAGTGCAGCAGGAGGCCAAAAAATATGGAAGGAATAATAAGGAAAATTTGGGGTTGTGACAGTAGATAAGCATGATCATCCTAGAGCCATGTATAAGTGGAGAAATAAGGAGAATAAAAAGAGGATGATCAACCCAATAGTTGGTGCTTCACATGGATCTTATCCACCATGGGATGAGAAAAGTTCCTTCTTCCATAAATTTAATGAGTATCCACTAGTACAAATGGTTAGGATATATTTTGATGCCAATTCATAATGTTTATTCACTTCCCAGGGTGATGTTGCAATGCTTGCACTGGGATATCTACACGATCCCCAACAACATTGTATATATGCATATTCATGGGGCCATAGAGTATAGGATGAGGTAGTCTTTTTATATTTTTCGTTGGAAAACCAGGCATGATTTAAAACAGTGGGAGAAGGAATAGAATAGATATACTTAAAAAACTACAATCATGACAGGGCATAGGAATCTACTCTATAGTCATTGTGCAGATGTTGGAAATGGGTATAACTACCTAAGGACTATGAACAACATCCATTTAAATATGAATGAAAAACCTTCCCTGTCAGAGGAATACTCGATGGCAGTGATCTCACTATTTCTAACATAAAGAAACAAAGAAGCCAGAAATGGAAGATCCATGGGCATACACATAACATTAGAATGCAAAACAACACCCTAAATAAGTTCCATCTAGATTTTGCATTGTAAATAAGAAAGCATTCATAATATAGACAAAATTGACTGTGATCATAAAATAGGTCATATTTCACTTACCTATATCACAATGTGATTGATCTATTGGCCAAGTTTCCATTTTGGTCACTTCAGAAAGATCTTGTCATGAAAAAATCCATAATATTTAGAATCCCATTATTATCAATTGGCAGATAATATCATATTTAAAGCATAAAATGTGATGTTCAAACACTTGTTTCAATAATTATATCTCATAATGAAAGAAAGACAAGAAAAAAGATTGATAAAATCAAGAAATTACCTTTGATGTCCCGATGCAAAACTTGGTTGATATGACATTGCATACATTTCTTTACCAACACAACCTGCGTCATGCAACAAAATGTAGTGTTTAGATATTAAGAACTAGAGAAGTCTTGCATTATTGAATACTTAACAAGAATGGCCTTCAAATTTTGTAATTATTCTTAGTTACTGAGTAAGTTGCTAGGGATTTTATATTGAGGGGAGTAAAAAAAATTGTATTTCATATTAAGTCGAGGTGCTAGAATAAGTGACGCTCAATAATATATTAGGATCCCTGATATATTATGTATTAATGCATAATAAATATCATGATTGTTAGTGACCAATCAAGTTAATGAACAACAATTAGTATTGGTAGTTAGGGATGGTCATGTACAATAAGTAATTACACTACAATGAAAAGATGCTATTAAATTGTATCAATTAACTCAATTAATATGTATTTCTACGTCTCTTCTCTTTCACGAGTGTTCGATGTTAAAGTCCAACTTTCACTGCACTAAATAGCCTCAAGGAGACAACAATGACGGCTAAAGATACCCTCCTTTTGAATATTAGTTTGTATTCTAGAATGTTAGTGGACCTTCTAACCCTTGATCATAATATAACTTCTGAAGATGGGCCTTGTTATCTACCTACAACACAATCATTTCTAGAATCCCTTGAACTGAAATACAAGAACTAACATACATACTAACATTAGTCTCGGCTCTATGAAAACATTTCCCTACATAGTTTGCAGTTTCCTCCAAGGTTTTGGGGTCCGAGGTGATGAGAGGAAGATGAGCCTAGGTGGACCTAAATGGTGATATTTGTTGGACTTCCTCTTTTGGATCGAAATACAGAGACAACTATTGATATAAAGGCCACAAAAGATCATAAACCATGGTCCATTGTGAAATACACAGTCCTGGTTTTTGTTTAGCTGAAAATGAAAGGAAAAAATAACCTATTCCACCGAAATAGATGTGGAATACAACTTTGAGATGTGGAGTCCACTACTTCTAGATTGTACCCTCCAGGATTTTTTGTGTTGGATCAGGCCCTTGTAAAGTTTATTTTTTTTCCAATAGTACTTTCCCAACATAGAGTACAACTCTCTTCTTTGGAGCATCCACATAAACCTTGAGTTTTGGCACTTTTCCATATTTTCACAAACCTTGACTAGTTTAAATGTGAATCCCTGGCCACCTTTTCTAAGGATGCAACAAAATTATTCAAAGTAAGGAGTGAATTGGGAGGGGGGAGCCACTTATGCATCCTTGGGGAAGCCACGATTAATGGAGATTATATTAGTATTGAGAACAAAACAAATACAAACTGAAGCACACAAACAATTTAATTTCATTAAATACGATGTTATTAGGATTTGCAAGCTAAAATTTTAGCTAAATTTTTAAAATACTATCTTATTAGAGTGTGTAGGGTAAATTTAACCAAATCTTTAAAATGAGATTCTATTAGGATCTATAGGCTATCTTATTAACTAAATCTTTAAAATATGAACATATTAAGGCATGAAATCTAAAATTTAACCAAATCCTTAAATATAAAGATGTAATTAGGGTATGCAAGCTAAAATTTTAGTTAAACATTAAACTGATATATTAGTAGGGCATGCAAGCTAAATTTAGATGAATATTTATAAGATGTTATTAAGATGTGAACTAAATTTTAGCTAAATATTGCAATAAGATGTTATTAGGGTATGCAATCTAATTTTAGCTAAACCTATAAACTAAGATATTATGAGAACTGTGGATAAACAAACAAATAAAGAGTTAATGATAATTTCGTATTAACAAATTGAGGGACGTAGTGAAGAACAATTGCATAAAATGTCTCTATTTTTCTACACAACATAGAGGTACTATGAATCTAAAAGGTATGATAGGGTGCTGGTGGAAGACTATTGGGAAACAGAGGAGAGGGGAAACATATACAAATACCGATTTTGAGAGTGGAAAAATAAAATATTACATATTTCATGGTCACTTTCAAGGAAATTGTCACTTTGTACTTCATAAGAACATATTACATGAATAGTTATTGAAGTGCATAACATAATTTATGCATAGTTGCACATGCATATGATGGAAAAACATATAAATTAAAAAAAATATCCCTGTGTGATACAACTTTACAATATCTTGTAGATTAACATTCCTCTTCTCCAGTGAAAGTTGGGAATTTCCTTTATGCAGGTTTCAAAATATTAGTTCATATTAAACCTATGTAGTTTCATGTTTAATGCACAACACCTCATAAGTTTGCAGAACCCCTGGGTTGATAATTAAAGTGAGTTGAGGGATTTAGGTTTATTTTCTTTGGCCTAACACCAATCATGTTCAACGGATGGACCAATGGAAGGTATTGAACTAGCATCAATTTCCTCACTCTCAAACATGTGGAATCATGGTTTAGAAATCAAATGATGCATGCAATCAAATGAAGGACACAAAACTATTCTTTGACTCATGGACAATGTTCAAGTCATAAATGATAATGTTGCTATCTTTGTTCTAGAAAGTAAAATGTTGCAAGAGAAACACTACATATTATATGGACTACATTCATTGTGCATTGCTTGGACCTCATCCTTGAGGATATTGGAAAACTTGATTAGGTTAAAACAATTGTGGATCAAACCAAAAAAATAACCAAACTCATCTAAAGTCACACATGGGTCTTAAAGTTTAAGAGGAAAAACACAAGGGGCGACAAGTCTGTTTGGTCATCATTTTGCTAGTATTCCCAGGTCTTTGTGAAACAAAAATTCCAATAACTCCCATCACCAATTCACTATAGCCAGAGTATTTTCTACACTAGCCACCTTCAAGATACTTGAAGGTCCTCTTAGAAATTTATGATATTTAGTATCCATAAATGCATAGATCAAAGTGTATATGTGATGAATCTCATTAGAGTTTTCCAATGATGACACTATTTTAAATACACAGGGTTTTTTAGAGTTTGCAATAGAAATTTAGTTGAATAAGGGCCTTTATGAAAATTCACAAAGATATAATTCTCTTCACTTACTACCACTTATTATTATTGTCACGTACCCGTCCCTCAGACCAGTGAAGAGGACGCGACCAACACCGCAATAACCGGCAAACAGCCCCATGAACATGAAGATGAAGAAATGCTGATATTAAGTTACTTATCATAATGCATACAAGGATACATAATAGGATGCACAGTTCCTCAATCATTCAGCGGAAGCAAACATATACATAAACCAACATTCAACATGTTCATCATTGTTCATAAAACAATAGATATAATTACAGAGATGGAATAACAACAGTACTTATCTTTGATGAAGAATCCTGCAACCAACTACGTCGCTACAATGTTCCACCCAACCATAGGCCAGTGTGCTCATCAATCTCTTAGCAACACTGCCACCCCCGAGCTGGGCATGATTCCTCCAAGGATAAGGGTCGGTGCAGGCTTACACATAGCCAAGGGACACCATCAGCAAACCAACACACCTGGGTTTATCAGGCTCTCAACAAACCAGCCAAGCCAGCACAGTCCGAAGACCAACCACTGCACACACACAGCAAAACAACCCTTCACAGCCTTGTGAAGAAGCAAAGATGACCAGAGATAATCCCAAACAAACGATGAGCACAGCTCAAGCCCACAACGCAACACAGAGTTGTTCTTGGCCCCAGCGTGGCCAAAACAACTCAGCTGCGACCCAAACTAGGGTACTTCAGCAGCCACAACACACAATGAATGATAGCAGCAATCCATAGTCCCAAAAAAAGGGAAAACTTAGCCAACAGTTGTGGAAATCAATAGCCCATAGCACACATAATTCCTCAATGTAACGGCTGGGAAACTTACACAATCCCCAAACAAAGGAGAAGCCAACTCCCAGCGTGGACAGAGGAAAACTCAACCAACGGATTTGGAAATCCACAGTGGCCCAAAACGAAATTGAACACCACAGCCAACAAAACGCAGGGAAGACAACAGTCCCAAAACGAAAACAGTGAGCACGGCTCACAACATGGGAAAATGACCCCAATGGTCTGTGCGTGAGGGAACTTGCACCAGACCACAAAACACAGAGGAAAGCATACCCGATTCCGCCCTGTGGAAAATGTGAATGACCACCGATAAGCAGCTCCCCTCCTGGCTGCGTGAGGTCCCGCAGCACAATTGCTTGTGCATGAGGAAAACAGACCCGACCTCTGCGTTGGGAGTGAACAACTCTGCCTATGCATGCAGATGAACACACAGTCATGAGGAACGAACAGACCATGGAGAGAAACGCGCGATGGGGAGCATGGAAGGCCGCGCGAGAGAGAGATTGAGTGAATGCAGTCGTGGGTGGAGTGGGCGTGTGGGCAAGGGACTGACAGTCCTGCCACCCCACTCCCAAAGAAAATAACTGCCTCAACCACCAGTAGCCATAACTCCTCAACTACTCCCCAAAACAATAAATAGGTTGACAAGGGAAGATGGCAAAACAAAACAAGGTGGCAACACATGGGTTTCCCCCTCATGACCAAGGTTTTGCATCCCCCACCCCTTATCCTTTGGAATCATGCCCTTTTCGTTCAACGTTGCACTGCCGTAGCTAGTTGTGGTTTATTTTATTTGATGTGCATGTTTACATGATGCCGAATTATAATGTGCCAAACAGCACGACATACCATCGGTAACTATCCCCATTTCCGAAACATACATGACCGAATCAATGGTGGGGATTTTTCCTTTAGCTCCTCACCACGATTAATTACATTATATACATCATGCAAACGGGGTCAAAACCGGGACGTTACAATAATTCTTATTTGAGTTAAACATTTGAATACTAGCCTAAAATTAATAGACATTATGGAAGAAATTTCCAAATTCAATATCATAGGATACTTCATCAAGGTTGTTACACCCACCAATTTACACGATCTATGCTAAAATAACTTAAATCTTGAATCTATTTTTTTGGTTGTAACTTCATATGAACAAGTGGATGGATTCTTGAAGGAATTAAAAAAAAACTATTATTCCAAAACTCAACATACAACTGATATGATATTCGAGGTTATGATTCACAATATGTTCCTATAGTATGTGTTGTTACTCATTAGTGATTGTTAGTATTACCTTGTGGGAATGTAATAATCAAGAATTTCCTAAACATATATTTCAAGAATATGTTCATCTTTATGAGATAAGGTTCGTAGCATCTCAATGCTCATAACATTAGACATATTTTATGCAAAACTTGGATGGACAATTTTCTATGATGTAAGTCAACAAAGATTACATAATTTTTTCGAAATGGTTCACTACATAGAATAAACAATGATATCAAAATCCTTAAAGGAGAAGTGATAACTAAAAGCAGTCTTCAGAGTTATAATGTTATTGCAGGTCAATTTTAGGAATTTCCCATTCTCCTATGTGTCCTTTTACAAGTATCCCGAGTTACAGATGTAGCTATAATATATCCAAACAATTAAGAAATGGAGTATGTGCTTGGAAACTAGAAAGGAGGTTCTTTATTCCACTACTACCCAAGACACAACAAAACAATCTCTGTAACACTACAGTTTGAAAATTTCAGGAATTTTTTTATTTTCCGATTTTTCACAAGATCTGTTTCATTGGACAAGGATTAGGGGATATGTTTCCATGTTGGATCCGAGGTGGATCCAATCCTGATACGTATCGTATCTGTTGATCCACGGATCCTAGACACTGAGGCAAAGATGAAACCTTTAATTTGTCTCAATAAGCTACCTGGAAATGAACATATGTGTTGTACATCCTAGACCAAATTTTAAGCATCTCTCACAGTTTAGGGATACTAGATCATAACATGTACACAATTTTCTGAGTTTTTGAGAAATTCAGACAATTTTTTTCTTGGTATGATTTAAGCTAATAAGCATGGCCTAATCATGTAGTGTATAGCTTCCATAAATAACCATTTATTTACTAGTAACAAGTAATCTTGGGTTTATCCCAAAATGTAAAACACTCTCATTAGAGAGAATTTGAGGTAAAAAATGGGCCTCCTAAGAGATGTACTACAAAAATATAAGATATATTAAAATATTATGAGTTAGGGGTTTTATGGGGTAGGTATATATGACAACTCACCTCCTACACTACTTTTTATGCACAATATAAATAACCATGGTTGAGTTACTTTTCTAAATTGACTATAAATAAAATTAATAAAATAACTCTACTATGATGTGACTAAGATTCATTGTAAATTCCCAAAAAATTATTGTCCTTTAGCATTTATTTGTATTAAACTTGTAAATAAAATTAAACAAAAATGAATTTAATTTATATGCATAACTAACATATTTTTTTCATATAAATATCATTCATGAATTTAATTTATTTTAAAAGTACAAGATTATATATATATATATATATATATATATATATTAGTTTGACTTTATGATATTAAATACAATTGAGTGATTATATAATTTAAAATTAAAAAACATGAAAATGACAATATATTATTTTATAAAAAAATGTGAAAACATTTTTATGAATTATGAGTATTTTACTTGAAAATGACAATAATATTATTTTATGAAAAAGTGAATTGTGAGTACTTTACTTGAAAATAACAATAATATTATTTTATGAGAAAGTGTGAAATGACTTTTATTGTGAGTACTTCATTTTATGACTTAAAAGTACTTGTACCACTACCTTGGTTAACTATGGGTTTTCATCCACCATAGAAAATGTGACAAATAAGCATTCTTAATTCATGCAATGCCACCTCAACCATGGGGGATGATGTCATCTACTAGAATGTAATTGGTTGATTTTTATAGTACATTTTGGTCCTTTTGAGGCCCATTTTTGACCTCAAATTCTCTCTAATGTGCTACTTTACATTGATCCCAAAAGTAAATATCACATGTGCTATATTATAAAAGAGAGGGAAGTATATAGTTAGATGAGAAGAAATTAAAGTGTCCCAAGAAAAGAAAGAAGGAAATGTCCTGACTCAGCTAACGGTAAGGTCTTTAGCTCTTCCCATGCTTTGACGGGAAAAACATAAGGTTTACCTTAATAAGCTAGATACATATCTTAGGTAAAGTGTGTACTTCAAGCTTAATAAAAGTAAAATAGATTAAAGGTTATAAACAATTGAATGCCATAATATTAGTCAAAAGATATCCAACATGTTTTTCTTAGAAGTTGAATTGAAAGATCCTTTATTTCATAGGTAGAACGAGTGAGCTTCAATGCATGAATATCTCAATGTTTTATGGGGATCGAGAGAGCATGAGAATAAGGTAGGATTTACATG
The DNA here is from genome assembly GCA_001517045.1 of Pseudotsuga menziesii. Lineage (NCBI taxonomy): Eukaryota > Viridiplantae > Streptophyta > Pinopsida > Pinales > Pinaceae > Pseudotsuga > Pseudotsuga menziesii. Next base: position 186,219 of record LPNX010655735.1, on the reverse strand, counting down.
GCCACTGAAACATCTAGCTATGATTGTAGTTCATGGTCAAGTTAAACATATTTTAGTACTTATTTTGGAATTGTAAACCTAACCAGATCTCTTACGAGCTCCTGCTCCCATGCATATTAATCTACCTTTTTATTCCCTGCAAGAAAGGGATTATGTAATCGACAAGGTTTAGGTAACCGTGCATTTAAAGTGTCAGTTTTTTATTATATAGTTTTTTAAACTTTACCTAAGGTTTTTACACTACGGCCTCTTATTTTCGAAATGACTTTTTATCCCCTGCTTCTGACATGCTCTGACATCTTGGGTGCAGTGCCACTGACATGTTTTGACCACAGTCGTCCTTGGTTTTGTAGACAACGTTGTCATGGTGGTATGGTTAGGGTTCTACATGCATTTCATGCTCTTACTACTCGGACTTAGGACACCTACATCCAATGCACCTGAAAGTGGACAGACTACTTGCATGCATGCTGACATGCATGTTGAATAATTATAATATCCCTACCTATATGTTGTTCAGGAATAAACACCCTTGTAACCTAGGGTCTGGGTTTACCAAATTACTTCTAAAACTTGCAGACAATTAGCTTTAGCTAAGTACAGAAAGGAAAAAGGAAGAAATATTGGACTCACCCGATTACCGACAGTTGATCCAAACTTGATCTTCTTCTGCTCTGCTTCTCTCCAAAGCTTTTAGGGATGCACCTCCTTCACCTGCAAAGAGCAAATTCTCCAAGTAAAATATTATACATGAATATATAACAAGTTAGACAAACAATATATATAGTGCTTAATAAAATATATTCATCAACCCTAATACATGAAAGAGACTCAACACAATGTTGGAAGAATAATTCTCTTTATTAACAATAAGTGAATGAGATAAGTGTACAACCCAACACCCGAGACAAGGACTCCTCTGCAACCAAAGGATTCTGAGTTTTGTTTCTCCAATACTTCTGAAGATATACCACTAGCATAACTTTGATCTCCAAAATTGATTGATTAATGCCCTCCCCAAGGCCTCTATTTATACTTTGGGAAATAGAGTGGTTTCGAAGGTTGAGGAGGTTGAGATAGTTGGGGTAGTTAATGATTAGGGCCCAACTAATCTCCATTAATCGTGAATTATATTTTTTAATGTCGAATGGAGATGTACGCGACTATTAATATAGGCAACCCGCGTATGACACACGAGTTGCTTAAAGGGAACCCACATATGGATCTGTACACGGGTTGTAATGGAGATTGTCGCATACAGTACGCGAGTTGTCAACAAGACTAGTCGTGTACATATGCGAGTTTCAATGAATATAGTCGTGTACGGAAATCAACACTTAGAAAAATAAAACGGCAAGCTGGTTGAAGGATAAATGCATCTCATGTCATGCCCATCTATAGTGTTTAGGCAAACTTCAATCCTATAGTATCCTTTTGTGTACCAACATATGTAATGTCGGCACTTGGATGGAGAAGTGCCATTTGGGTTGATAACAGATGCCCCCTAATGTGTGAGGTCAGAGGGAAGCGATGGCCGAAATACATTATAATCATTATTTGTGGAGAACTCAGAATTCCAATGGAGCAAAGGTAGTATTTGAAACATATACATAATAATGTCATATACAAAGTCATATCTGAGGATGCTATGTTCAATATACTGGAACACTAGCTCCTTTACAATATTTGAGTAGATCATATAGTACGGGTACAAGACCATGTATATTACAAAGGTGGATCGAAGCCACAATATACAATAATGATGAATCTTCAAAGATCTAGAAGCTGTTTAAGTAACCACAACATAATCTTGCACAACTTAGTCCAAACTAAGGTCTTCATAAAGATTCCCAAAGAACCAGTACAATCCAAGCCATGTGAATAGATGTTATTGAAGTCGAACATGGAGTGGATTCAACAAATTGTCAATCAATAGGTGATAATCGACAACTGAAGCAAAGGAATTCACCAATAATGAAAGTGAATCTTGAGGTACGATTATCAAAACTCTAGGTCTTCATCGTTAGGAAGTGCTAATGCGGAACCATACTATGATAAGGAAGGCAGTAGATCCTCCAACGGATCACAAGACTGACTAGGAACTGGGAAAAGGAAGGGAGACACAAGTGGTAATAGATACGATAATGATGGAATCAGGATATAGATAAGACACAGGGTTAAGTCCTTGAACAGTGAGCACAACACAGAGATGACCCAAGGCAGCTTTTAACTTTACAGATAGTACAACTAGACTTATATGTCATGTAGGAGACATGATCAGATTCCCCAGGTAGAACTGACAAGAGGAGTAAGAAACTTGAAGTAATAGCTGAACTGAAAGTGAATACTGAGACATGAGTATCGGAAAAAACGGAGAGTGCTATGTTCAAAGAGGACATGCTACCAGTAATTGAGAACCAAAAGAAAACTTCTTCCTTACCTTCCCTGTTAAATTTTAACAAGTCCAGAAAAGTCAAATTGGATCTCTCTTCATTTTTTGACAAGCTTGAAGTTAAGAGGGAATAATGCTTGATAGTGTCACTGATTCGTGGATTTTATGAGCCCGAACTAGTACATGCTCACTTGGTGTTTTCACGTTTTAGAGAGTCTGAAAACTCCAAAGAAGACTCCAGGGGTGTCCTTTTTCGTCCAATTTAGTCTCCTGAGGTTGGAAAAGTATAAAACATACCATAGAAGAACTCTCTTAACTTCCGTAGAAGAAAAGGTGAACCTTTTTCGTACTTAGTCAGGGAGGTCCGAAAAAGGTTAAATTACCACCTACCCAACCCTCCTTTGAGATCATCATGTAGCTTGAGTTTTACGAGTGTGAAGGAAAGCAAGATCACTTGGAAAGATCCATTTGATTATGAGAAATGGGGCTTACAACAATAAAATCGATGCTTTGTTCTTGTTGTTTAACGAGCATGACAAAGACACAAAGTACACTCGGAATCTTTTTCGTGTTTAGGTTTAGAGCACGAAAAAGAGAAAACTGAGCTCATACCGGGTGTTCCTTTTTCGCAAATTTAGTCCCTCAGGTCCAGAAAAGTAATAAAACTGTACCTGAGAATACTCTTCTCAATTCCGTAGAAAAGAGAGTGATCCTTTCTCGTATTATTCCACATGGTTCAAGAAAGAGATAACCTACCACCAATGTGGATGCCCATTCATGTATTGTTAACGAGCTTGAATGGACAAGTTTACTCGGTAGTCAAGTCTGTTTTAAGGAGATAGACCTGGGCCTAAAGAAACTCCATAAGGGCGGGGAGTCCTATAAAGGGATAGCTTGTAAAAAGAGACCAAAATGAGGCTCAATTTGGCGTGAAAAATAGCTAAAAAATATTCCCCTGAACCAATGACAGCTGCAGTATGAGTAACAAAAGACAATAAATAGGTTCTAAATGAGGATACTCATAGGAGGAAGGTCCTGTCCACGGAAGAACAATGGTAAAGACAAGGAGCTACTGGTTAAAAATACCATAGTTCATGGTCGAAATGTTAATGCTAGGATTAAGATGGAGTAGGTATAGATGCAAAATGCATGTGAAATGACCAAAAACCATCCTATATGGGAAAAAAACAACTTAGAAATGACGATAAACCTGTCACATGGAAGAAAAGAGATTGTATTAGTTTAGAAATTGTGAACTATAGGGAAAAAACCCACTTTAGAAATAAATTTTCTATAAATAGTTCAAAATATGAATAAAAACTCACCATTTTGATTTTTAACCATAAAAGACAAGTTTATACCTCTACCTTCAATTGCTCGATGTGGACGATTCGGTGGACCATTCACAAAACCGCAAGTGTCAGGTAAGACTACACTCCATGCTCTTTATTTTGATCCAAGCAATTGTTAAATTTGAGTCCAAATTTCATGTTTTTAAGCGCCCTCAAAACAGGAACGTTGTGTATGCGGGTATGGTATGTTAATAGTCATGTAAACGCGTTCTGTACGCAGGTTTCCCGAAATACAGTCGCGTACAGTACGTGACCTGCCTAAAAATACAGTCGCATACGCTGTGTGAGGTAGAAAAACAATGTATAGGGTAAAAATTTCAAAATTTTATATGAAACTAAAGGTTTGCAATTGCTTGTTTATTAGGTTGAAAGATGGTGCTTGAGTGGAGGGAGTGAGAGCATGAAGACATGGACCAATAAGCTCTTCAATATGCCCCCACAGTGAATATTTTATGTCAAAGTGGGTTATTGAAGTTTTTCTGTACTTCTCCTATGCGAGCCAATTTCCGCCTCTTAGAGTCCTTGATAAATTATTGGGATCATGATTTGGGCATGTTTGACCTTCAAGGTGAGTCTTTGGAGATTACTTCGGAGTATGTCTATTTCATTGTTGGTTTATCATGACGGGGAGCTCCGGCGAACTTGGAAGGCACTGGCAGAGACGGTGACCCTCTAAGTGTACATAACTATATTGATATATACTGCGAGCCAGGCACTCAAAATATGGGTAGCTACATCCCTATTGTTCACATACGCAAATTTCCTTCATATGTGTTGACGAGCACTCTAGTGAGGGTTGCAGGGTCATCATCACTTCACCTTGCAACTCAAAACCAGATGAGACTAGTAGTAGACTGTATGCAGGGAGCCCTATATGACTGGTGCTCGAGAGTGATCCCGATTATGAGAAAACAACTCTCTGACTGCAAAAGAGGCAGGAGGAAGAATTTTGGTTATTCCAACATATTAGTATCCTTCTTCTTTGAGAGAGTGCCAGGATTGAGTCCCGCAGTACCTTTTCCAGTTCATTCTCCCCGTCATCCTAGGCTGAGTAGGTGGGGAGATATCTTCCTCTGCCAAGGAGGTGGTGGCTCGGTCCAGAGTGTCTATGATGACGACTTCTACTTTTTGTGGGAGCGACACTTGCTAGCTTTGGAGCAGTTTCCATATGCTGGAATGGATTTCCATGGTGATGTTGACCTCGTCCTCCCTCCAAGAGGAGCATGGGGAGAGTTAGGTAATTTTTATTTTCAAATTTTCAATTTTTTATGAATTTTAAATATAGAGATATATACATATGTATAAAAGTTCTAATCCTTTAAAAATGTCAAAATGCAGATATTGGACCAGTCCGCCCTGCTGGACATCCACGCATGTATGTGCATCCTATTTTGGGAGAAGACCAGGGCTTGATTAGGGTTCTTGAGGGGAAACTGGCTAGGCTTAACCAGAGAGTACCTACCTTATGGATTGAGCACATCCCAGCCATCATGCAGGAGCTAGTGGTTGGTGTACCACTTGTCTAGATATGCCTTCTAAGTCAAGTAGCCAGAGCAATGCTTGTGTACATAGATGTTGTTGAGGCTGCTGAAGCCGAGGAGGCTGAAGAAGATAGAGTGCAAGGTGACCGGGGGGACAAAGGTGGTCAAGCTTAGACCTAGGAGCATTTTATGGACTTTGATCCATATTTTGTATATTTTTTGTATATTATACAGTTATGATTGGATATGAGGATCAGAGACTCGAACTATCTATATGAACAGATATTCACACACACACACACACACACACACACACACACACACACACATATATATATATATATATATTGTCGGTTTATTTACAAATGTTTTTTATGTATTTGCTGTATACTTTTATGTCAAATGTGTTAAATGCCAATCCAAGAGGTAATTAGCGTATGCATCAGTTAATGAATTTTGATTCCTTGGAATATGATTGAATGTAATGAACTCAAAATTTCTTTCCAATAACCTAACTTGCATAAACTAATGCAATAGAATAGGGTTCAACACCCGATAAGCCCGATTGAGTGGGGAAACCACCAGTTGAGAGTCTAGTCGGACTTCCAGCTGAGTGATACCACGTGACAAAGCATCCCATAGAAGCTCAATGACAACCCTATATTCAAACACATTATTGGAAGCAGGACCTAAGCAAGCGCCTCCTGAGGCAACTCACTGTCCTGAGGGCGAATAAATGACACATGCAGCCGAAGCTAAATTACAAGTGTGGTGACTGGTGCCATCAGCGAAACCTACGAACCTCTCGAAAGACATTTGAAACAACCAGCAGATGGTATAAAAAACACAAACTGAGGAACTAGTGTACATAAAAATACATACAATAAAATACAATAAAAAGTGCTAAGCCTACGCATAGTACTTTTCAGGTAGAGCCCATTTCTAGGCTCAGGCAGCTTATTCCCATCAAAATCAATCAATTCATATGCTCCCTTCTTTAACACCTTTGATATGACATAAGGCCCCAACCACATAGACCTAAATTTTCTTGCCCCCAGGGGTTCTTTGTCTTGGTCCCAGAGCAATACAAGCTCCCCTTCAAAGAAAATTCGAGGCTTGACCGATTTATCATATTGGCTTTTGACCCTATTTTTATGAGCTTGGTTTGCTGTCAGCACATCTGTACGTTGTTCATCAAGATTTTCTAAATGTAATAGACATTCTTCCAGCTCAGACGTATCAGGTAACACATGAATAGCAATTCTTAAAGACGGGATTTCACATTCAAATAGGGTAACAGCTTCCACTCCATGAACAAGTTGGAAGGGAGAAAACCCTGTAGCAGTTTTTACATTGGTCCAATATGCCCAAAGTGCAGGATATAGCATGATATGCCAATTGGAATGGACTGCATTAATAGTACGTTTGAGGATAGTTTTCAAAGTTTTATTAACAACCTCGACTTGACCGTTTGCTTGAGGATAGAACAAAGATGAATGTTCTTGTCTAAATCCTAGCATAGTGGTCAATTCAGTCATCATGCTAATTTGGAAATGACTGCCATGGTCAGTGACAATCACTTTAGGTATACCGAATCGTGCAATAATTTGATTGAACACGAAAAAAGCTGCAGTTTCCCTATCAGCTTTAAAGGTGGGAATTGCCTCTGTCCATTTCGTAAAATAGTCAACAACGACAATGATATATTTGTGCCCCCCAGCCGAGGCTGGGTTACACATCACATAATCAATCCCCCACTTCATGAAGGGTCCCACTGAGATGACGGGAAATAATGGAGTGGGATGTGACTGCATCTTTCTAGTGTAAAGATAACAAGGATGACAATGCTTCACTGCTTCCACACAATATTTAAAGACTGTGGGCCAGAAATAACCGGCACGTAATATATTCTGGGTCGTTGATAACCGAGATAAATGGCCCCCACACGTTCCACTATGGGCATCATTTAGGACAATCTTCGCTTCCTTGTGGGTAACACATCGACAAAAAACAGAATCTATCCCCCTACGGTATAAAGTATCTCCTATGATGAGGTAGTTCTTGGCATGTAGGCGTAGTTTACGTCGTTCTTCCCACGAGAAAGCTGCAGGATACTTCAAAGTATGGATACAGATAAGTATATCTCCGTACCAGGGGTCAGAGGTGGAAATCAAAAAGATGTGATAATATTGGAATGAGTCTTCTTCAATAGCTACATCTTCCTCTACTGGAAATTCTGCAATGAGCTCAGCAAAAACTAAGGATTTTTTGTATTTGGCAGACTAAAAATCCAAGTCAAACTCTTGGAGAATTACTATCCATTTGTTGAATTTGCCTCCAACTATCCATCGAGACAAAACATATTGAAAAGGATTAACATCCACCACTACTGTCATAGTCCTTAGTAAGATGCAGTGACGTAACCTCTGAACAGCATAAACAACTGCTAAGGCCAACTTCTCGACGTGGGAGTACCTAAGTTCAGGTCTGGCTAAAGCACGACTGATATAATAAACGACATGCTCTTGGAGATTATCATCCCCCTGGACTAGTACTACCCCTATGGCCGACTCAGACGCGGTCATATACAATATAAAATACCTAGAGTAATTTGGCAGATGCAATAAAGGCACCGACAACAAAGCTTTTTTCAATGCCTCGAAAGTGAGTTGTGCAATTTCATCCCATACAAATGGGGTGTCCCATTTTAACAGGTGCATGAAAACCTTAGTAATCTTGGCATAATTTACAATGAAATGTCAAAGAAAATTGGACTTCCCCTGCAGGCTCTGAAGTTGCCTTATAGAACGAGGAGGAGGCAAATTTACAATGGCCTCAAATTTCAACGGATCCACCTGAATGCCTCTGTTAGAAACAATGAATCCGAGCAGTCTCCCTGACTCGACACAGAACACACACTTGTGGGGATTCAAGCGAATTTTATAGTATCTGCATCGTTCAAAAATTAAATGCAAGTGATCTGGATGATCGATCCTCTTACGAGAATGTGTAGGAAGATAATCAAGGTAAGGTTAGACAATGGCTTTAATATCATGAAAGGAAAAATTCATTGCCCACTGAAAGGTTGCCCCAGCATTTTTCAATCCAAAGGGAATTTTCTTGCATGCGAAGGTACCCCAAGGACAAATAAAAGTTGTTTTATGTTGGTCTTCCGGTTTAATTTGAATTTGATTGTATCCGGAGAAACCATCCATAAACGAAAAAGAATTCACTTCTCACGCAAGCATCAATAATTTTATCTATAAATGGCGTGGGATAGTTGTCCTTAGGACAGGCTTTGTTTAAATATCTAAAGTCAGTACAGACGCGTATGGTCCCTTCCTTTTTATCAACAGGAACAGGGTTGGATACCCATTCCATCAAAGCTATGGGATAAATAAAACTGGCTTTCAACATTTTCTCCACTTCAGCCTTCACTACCACTGCTTTACGTGGGTTAACAGGTCTCAAATTATCAGGGTATGTTCAGATCTCGTGCTCGACTATAGATGGATCAATGCCTAGCATCTCCTCATATGACCAAGCAAAAACGTCGCGGAATCCCTTAAACAAGGCTGTATAGATCGCAATCTCCTCAGAAGAGCAGTTTGCGCCGATATGTATATTTTCCACAACGTCAGGATTTACAGAGATGTTGATAGGGATGGTAGCAGAAATATTTGCCATATTCCCCTTAGCAAAAATTCCTTCCCTTGGTAAGGGATTAATGGGCATATCAACATCGTCTACCAGTCTCATATGAAACTCTTGATTCTCTATCCTGCTTAACTCTGGAAGAGAAAAGGATCGATGGTGAAGATCTTCACAGATATTATCTCATCCACACATGGCTTCCAAAATGGCTTCATCAGAAGGTAAAACCATATCTAAACAATTTGTAGAATGCAAAGAGTTTTCTGCCCAAGCAGGCAGATAGGCTTCTTCCAGTTCCTCTGAGACTATGAGGCGGACTGGAAAGGGATCAATAGTGGTTTGGGTGATAGCTTGATAAGCCACTTCCACTTCTGATAAGGGCACTTCAGGTTCATGGTGGGAAGGGAGAACCCAAGGATCAGTCCTATCAACAACCATGGCTATGGACTTCCCCACACTAGTAGAACCTATATAATTAATAGGAGCTGGAAGATCAAATGTGCCCATCAATGATGCATACATTCCAACCCCTAAGCTCTCTGAAGCAGGTTTGACCTGATTAACCAATGGCACAGTGGACTCATTAGATTCCATGTAGACTTTTCGAGTAAAATTGAGTTGGTCAACAATAACCAACTTCCCTTCGTGTGGAAACACTACCACCTGAAAGACGACCGATGCAATAGCAGACATGGCATAAGTCCAGCTTCTTCCCAAGAGCAAATTATAGTCCAAAGGTGCATCAATCACCTCCAACTCAACATACACCGCTTTCCCTACCAGCTTAATTTCAAAAGACGGTAGGATACCATGCGGACAGAATGACCTTCCGTCGAAAGCAGTAAGCAGGGTGTTTGATGGGACCAGCTCTAGGGATCCAAGAGCTTTCCAACATGACAAGGACATAACACATGTAGAAGCACCCTCATCGACAACTGCCCTTCCAATGGTCTTTCCACCATGGATGACATCTATCGACAAAGCTACATGATATGGTAGGCAAATTTTGACATTAGACAAATTAAATTTCGCCATGAAACTCGATGAGTCCATACTACCTAAGGCTGCTAAGAGTGCCTCCCGCTGGGTGGGACAACTCTGTAACACCTCTAAATCTGACATTGCACAAGGTGTCTGGGCTAAGTATTCAACTACGGAGTAGTTTGCTATGGCCCTAGCATCAGGATTATGCAAAATATTCTTAAAGACACCTTTTGGTATATTGGGCATAATTTCAACAGGTTTCTCAATCGTGAGAGGGTTAGAAGTTTCACCTATGGACTTACCCTTCTCTGAGGTCTCTTTTTCATAGTTCTTATTCCTGGTCTATAGTAAAGTTTGAGATCGAACCATGTTGATATGATTGGGGTCAGGGGAATTTGGGGTGCCCCCTGCTGCATTTGAAGCTGAAGCAGAATTTTATCCTTGGGGAAAAGGATCCTTCAGGACAGCCGGTTGTTGAGCTTTTAAGAGCTTCCAAGATTGTTCCATAAGGGGACAAATATGGGTGAGGTGATCTTCATGGTACAAATTACATGGGAATTTCACCTTCGTCTTTTCTTTCTTGCCCCCATTAGCATTGTTTGTGGGTTTTTGCTTGTTTTGATTTCCCTCCCCTTTCTTCCCTCTCTTCTTTTTCCCACCGGGATGTTGATTGCCCTTTTGAGAGGTTTGTTCAAAAACATTTACATTTTGTGGTGAGGGGGCAGACTTTGCTACCTCCACCATAGAATGTTTGGCAGACAACTGATGGAGCTGTTTGGCCAAAGATTCTATAGTGGGAGAATTAACAGAACTAACCACACCATCGGCATGGGGTCTAGGCTTAGGTTTCTCTGCGTCGTGTGTTGACCTCGGTGCCTCAGGGATACTCTCATATAAGATCCTAGACTGAGAATATATCAAATCTAGTTGTTGGTCCCTGAGGATAGCTTCTTCCTCATTCGTCACTCTTGAAGTAGATACGTCCTTAGATATATAAGGCAATAGGGATTTAAGGAACCATTCTAATAAAAACCCAGGAGGAATAGTGGCTTTAATAAGGCTCTTATGCCTCCTCCACTCTTGGATGTGATCCGAGATATGGGTGGCCTTGTTCTGCTGGAAGGTAGACAACAAGTCCATTCCGAAATCATATCGGACAAGAAGCTAGAAGTGACTAAGGAAAGCGTTAGCCAAGTCCCAAAAACTGCTAAACGCAGCAGAAGGCAACTCAATGTACCATGCTGCAGTACTTGTCAAGGTTATTTGGAACAGCCTCAACCGAATTGAATCTTCATTCAGTGAGTTGGAAGAGCACCATAAATGGAAAGCGGTGGCATGAGCTTCAGGATCTTCACCAACTTTGCCTTCGAATTTTGGGATATCCAAGGGCAGCTTGGTAGGGACGGGTGGCCAAGCGGGATCATGCCTCACCAGGTCATTCATTAGTTTAGACAAATCTGGAAAGTTTAACATTGCCAGGAAGGGAAGCTTGGGTCTAACCGGAGCATTAAAAGTGCCAGTTTGGGGATTAGAGGGACCTGCCCCCGTATTCCCATATGTGAAGGTGGGGTTTCCCCCTGCTGTCGGTTGTGAAGTGGATGGGTTTCTTTGAAAAGGGTTCCATCCATAAGCCACAGGATTGTTTGTGTAAGGTGAAGTATAAGAGGTTCTAGCTACCTCAGTTGAAACTAAGGTTTAAAATACAGGAGCAGGTATCCATCCACTAAAAAGCGAAAAGGGAGAGCTCGTGAACGGAGCAGAAACCGAAGTTTGGAAACCTTGACAATAAGGGTTAGTGTTTCCAAACTGCACCCCTACATATGAGGGTGTTGGGCCAACGTATGGAGTGGATGGCGGAATGTGCCCCCCATTCCAAGGAAATCCTTGGACAAAAGCAGAGGATCCTATAGGACTACTCTGGGCAATGTGTGCAAAGGAGGTAGGAACTATAGGTACACTAGGAATCCCAGTGACCATACCACCAGAAGCACCTGCTGGACTTGTGGGTGCTGGTGGTTGAACCACTCGACTCGCTGGAGTTAAGGGCGTAGTAGGTATACTAGATCTAGGGGCACCTACTGGGGGAGGTGGTACCCCTTCATCTGGAGCAGCTAAAGTGGAAATAAAATAACTTTCTCTTACAGAAGACATTATCTTTCCCATAGGGACACCAATCACGGATGGATCATTGGGATGAACCTAAACGATCACAGTATCGTTTAAGTCAGTTAGAGGTGTATTAAAATTCCTTGCAAACTTGTCAACCTGCAAGTCTTCTATCTCAAATGTGTTTAAATTAAGACAGTTTTCCCTAACTTCTGGTTCACCCGAAACTTTGCTAACTCCTGTCGGTTCAAAAGAACCGTCTATGTCCAATCTCCACCTTTGAGGGGGAGGTGGAGGTTCCAATGTAATAAGCGAAGGAAGGTTTTGCAACCTTCATGACCTTCTGCTAGGTTGGTCCTCCACGATTGTAAATTTGACTTTTCAAACCCTAAGGTTGGCTAAACACAGACAAACCACAGAGAAATCACTATAAAAATTCCTAAAGTCTCAACAATCACAAGGTGTACAAGATATGCTTTCCTGAAGAAAGCTGAGAGATAGTTTCTTGGCTTCCTTGAAGAGGTTCTTAGGCACAAGTGAAGGAATCACCAACCTCCCTCCTACACTTTCAACAAGGGTTACCTTCCAAGCCTGTCCAAGGTGAACTAGAAATAGCCTTCTGCTTTACCTATGTATGAACCCTAGATGTCAAGAGACTAGAGGCTACCTTAACTATACCAATAGTCTGGGGGGATAGTCGCAAGCCTGATTCGTATGTATGGGAAGGGTAGCTGAGCCCAAAACTCTATCTAGGATGGAATCCCCAGATGTGTAAAAACCTTGGTTTACGTTTCGACAAGGAATCAGAGGGTTATCTCCTTAGTCCAATGCCTCCACGCGGCCTTGTGCTTAACTCCTGTTTGAGAGGAGCTTCCCATATACTATCAATAAAGAGAAGGATTTACCTATTGAATGGCCCACTATGTCTGAATTTAAGTACTTATGGGGAGTTTACACTTCCTATCCCACAAGTCTAGCCTAAGCTAGTAAGTGTATGGCCCTATAAAACAAAAATTACTAATAAATTTTAATTATGGCGTTCATTTTAAGGGCTATTTTTACTCAGAAGGAAAGTGGAGTGAAAGACTATGATGTTATTGACTCGATAAGAAATGTAAAAAATAGGTGTATAAAACAATTTCAAAGCAAATGATCACTACTTAAAACAATCTTCTCTTTTTATTTTTTTTTGTAAATATAAACTGATGAAAATGCAACTATGAAAGAGAAAACTAAGACTTATTTTTCTAATTTTTGAGATTTTATTTAAAAACTGAAAGTAAAACTACCATATGCAATTCAAATGCAAAATATTTCCAATGTTTTTCTTTTCACTTTTCAAATTCCTCAAAGATTACTAATGCACCTAAATGCAAAATTCTTGAGTATGCTTGGATAATCTAACTATATAAAATGAGTAAAATGAAGTAAAGCAGATTTATAAAAACCAAAAATCAACCACCTAAGAAAGAATCAGAACACACCCAGCTGGGAAGATACATTGAATAGAAATCACTTAAATCAATCAAAGGCAAGTGACAAACCAACACTATGCAAAAATAGAATGGTATATACGGTATCTAGAACCCTGATCACTAATTCAGACAACCAGCACTTGGACCTATTACCCAACAAGAAAATCCACTTCAAAATGCTAAAAGAAAGACAATCGAACCTATAAGAACCCAAGGGCTTAACGAAAAGCATGAAGTATGGTTAACAAGGCAATCAAACCTACAGTGCAATACCAGTACTGAAGACCACTAAGCAAGACAAAATCCACAGAGGGATAGGGACAAGCAACCCAGCCCCAAAAATTTTACTGCTCAGACTTGTACACGACTGTTCATAAGAGCAACCTGCGTATTGTACGCATATATCTAATACAGCAACCTACGTACGCAGACCTCTGTACGCAATTGTGTAGCATAACAACCCATGTACAGGAGTAAAAGTTTTCAACAAAAATAAAAATTATGAAGGTCTTCAAACACCACTACGAGTATGAACCAAGGAAAGACACCACACACTGAATCAAAGCAAAGACTGGGCATGGATCTACAAAGTTAACCCACAGCATGTTGGGCTCCCCAGCGGAGTCTCCAGTTCTGTTGTTCAGGAATAATCACCCTTGTAACCTAGGGTTTGTGGTTACCAACTTACTTCTAAAACTTGCAGACAATTAGCTTTAGCTAAGTACAGAAAGGAAATAGGAGGAAATATTGGACTCACCCGATTACCGACGATTGATCCAAGCTTGATCTTATTCCGCTCTGCTTCTCTCCAAAGCTTTCAGGGATGCACCTCCTTCACCTGCAAAGATCAAATTCTCCAAGTACAATCTTATGCATGTATATATAACAGGTTAGACAAACAATATATATAGTGCTTAATCAAATATATTCATCAACCCTAATACATGAAAGAGACTCAACACAATGTTGGAAGAATAATTCTCTTTATTAACAATCAGTGAATGATATAAATCTACAACCCAACGCCTGAGACAAGGACTCCTCTGCAACCAAAGGATTCTGAGTTTTGCTGCTCCAAGACTTCTGAAGATATACCACCAGCATAACTTTGATCTCCAAAATTGATTGATTAATGCCCTCCCAAAGGCCTCTATTTATACTTTGGGAAATAGAGTGGTTTCGAGGGTTGAGGAGGTTGAGATAGTTGGGGTAGTTAATGATTAGGGCCCAACTAATCTCCATTAATCGTGAATTATATTTTTTAATGTCGAATGGAGATGTACGCGACTATTAATATAGGTAACCCGCGTATGACATGCGAGTTTCTTAAAGGGAACCTACGTATGGATCTGTACACGGGTTGTAATGGAGATAGTCATGTACAGTACGCGAGTTGTCAATAGGAATAGTCATGTACGTACGTGATTTTCAATGAAGATAGTCGCGTTCGGAAATCAACAGTTAGAAAAATAAAATGGAAAGCTGGTTGAAGGATAAATGCATCTCATGTCATGCCCATCTATAGTGTTTAGGAAAACTTCAATCCTACAGTGTCCTTTTGTGTACCAACATATGTAATGTTGGCACTCAGACGGAGAAGTGCCATTTTGGTTGATAACACTATATTACTAGCAATACAGATATTCATTTTACATTCACTAATGACTGCTTGCTTGAGTTCGAATGCCCATTAAATGCCCGTAATTAGGTGTATAGATAGATGAATCCAATTTGGAAACTGGAAAACCAACACAACCTCCATACATTCTATTCTCATTATATTAATGTCACATTCAACATCTATGACCACATGTATTAATTAACCAGACACTTCTCAATATTTGATTATGTACTAGTTTATAAATCAGTAACATGGAATTTGTTTTCTTGACATCCAGGAAGAGAAGGTGAGATTTATTTGTAGTTTTGAGATTTTTTATGTCAAATATGTTTCAATATGCAATATGCTTATCTTTTTTTCTGTTCTATAATATCCTAACAGTGGTAATAGAGTACCCATATCTGTTGCTACAACTTCATATGAATTAGCAGTGGATTCTGCCAATCGTGCATTGGCCATTGAAGCTGCTTCAAGCAAGGACAATGAGATGGAAAAGGATAATTTGGTTTCTCCTTTGGAAGACATTAAATATAAAAAAGTAAGTAACCCGACGATTAAGCCTTTATTAGAAATGGTGATACTCTTGATAAAATTCACAAGATCTAATTTAGTTATGGATTTTGTCCTGTATTGATTAAGCTAATGTCTGTTAATGGTTGGAAGTGCTCTGTCTCACAATAGAATTGGGTATCAATTGTTCATAGTTACCTCAGCTTCTACAATGGATTACTGGTTCTTGTTCTCGCAAGGGCAAGTTCTTATTAAACAAATTAATACTTCACTTCCATATTTCAAACTCACGAATTTTTCCCATGTAAATCAAAAACATTTTCCCATGCAGCATTGAAATGGAAATCGATGGGGTCAAAAATTAAATCGTTCATCCTTCAAGATTGCACCATCAGTAATAGATAAAAAAAACACAAGCTAGTGTACATAAAACCATTCTTATCTCCTTGACCGGTTTTTCATTCGCTGGAAATTTTTGTTATCTAACATAAATATTTTATGTGCATCTGGAAGTGATCACCATTTGTTTATCATCGAATCCATTGGGCCTACAATCTCAAAATTGTAAGAGAACCTTCAATTCCAAAATGTTGAATAGAGCATATGTTATTGTGCCTCCTATATAGTACGACATCTCTATGCATGTGGGGGTTTCTGGACACAATTGAATGTGCACTCATCGCTACGTATCCAATTCAGATTGTCAACAAGATATATTGAGGACAATATCTTATTGACAATACTTATACATTTAGCATATATGTAAAAAAGAT
This sequence comes from Pseudotsuga menziesii, assembly GCA_001517045.1. Classification (NCBI taxonomy): domain Eukaryota; kingdom Viridiplantae; phylum Streptophyta; class Pinopsida; order Pinales; family Pinaceae; genus Pseudotsuga; species Pseudotsuga menziesii. The sequence continues at coordinate 169,871 of LPNX010655735.1, read as the reverse complement.
ATTGTCCTCATATATATGACGGTGAATACTATTTTATGGCAGAGGCTAAGTCGACAAATCATAGATGCAATAGTTTCTTGATGATGCACATCATACCTGCAATGCTGTAAAAAAAACCCATACCCTCACAATCTATAAAAAGCACACATTCAATCCAGAGGAAGATTACAGATACTCAATTTTCCTCCTCATTAATCATGTTTAAGAGGTTAAAGGAATTCAAACTTCAAAGCTAACTCTTGCAACCATGGTTATTTCATATCTTTGGAATTTTGGAAAAAGAAAGATGTTAATGCTTCAAAGAAGGTCTAGCATATAGTATTGGATTACTAAAGGGTAGATCTGACCATTAAGATGAACCCTATCATTTCTTTGTTGTAGATTGAAAATATAGAGAAGCCCATTTGTGAGATGATTATGAGAGGTGGAACTCCAAGATTGAGTCCTTGAAGGCAATTAGTTTTTAGAATAATGTTCATAGTATGGAACTAAGTTAGGGATTAGTTAGGATAATAAGATTTGATGAGTTGTTATGTCATCGAACTTTTTTTCTATTTTGAGTAGGTTATTGAGTATTTTTAGGATTTTTTTTGTTTGTTGGCGATGAACCGCCTTAGAGAGGGGTTCGATGTTTTCTTTCATGAGAAGAGAGATGAATATTTAATACAAGGGGAGCAATGTACTATGTAACTAGTGAACTACAAACTGTTTGATTTACAGAGATGAATGAAATTGATTCTTAGTTCCCTTGAATTTACTCTATCTGTGATGCTATAATATACTCTGTCCATAATTTCTGTGTGAACATGAAATGAATTTGAAGGAATATCAATGAATAGTAAGCACATTAATATATGCTATGTTCAACATTTTGCAATTGAAGGTTCTGTTAGGATTTTGATATTGCAGGCCCAATAAATTCGATGATAAATGAATGGTGATCACTTCCAGATGAACAAAAAATATTTCTGTATTCACCCTTTCCTATTGAGCAAAGTTCATGGAATCTCATCTCTTGTCTCCTTCGCAACTTGAATGAACATGTGGCATTCCTTCCATCGGTGATCCCAAATAACTAGCATTGAGTACACATTCAATGGTGGGAAGAAACCCCCACACACATAGAGATGATTCCTTACTATCTAGGAGGCACATTAATATATGATATGTTCATCATTTTGCAATTGAAGGTTTTGTTACGATTTTGAGATTCTAGGCCCAATGGATTCGATGATAAATGAATGGTGATCACTTCTAGATGAACATAAAATATTTCTATTAGCTAACAACAATTTCTAGCCAATGAAGAACCGGCCAAGGAGATAAGATTGGTTTTATGTATAGTGGTTTGAGGACATGTCTTGTTGATATATTGAGGACAATATCTTGTTGACATTCCATATAAGGATTGGATATGTATTCAATCTGGATTCGTATCGGATCCATGGATCCTACACACTAAGCCAAATATAGGAAAATTGGCAGGAGCCAAATACGGACTCAGAATCCAATATGAAAGGAAAAGGTCATTATAAACTACACCCGATAATAATAAAAAATTAAAGCATGATTCACCGGGTGTCCGTAGGAATAATTAAAACAACAAGTAAATCCCAAAAAGGATCCATCTTGAGCCCACTGAACATTCTTAGATGCCCAAGTTGAGGCATGCGTAGGAAACCCACAAGAAAAAAGAAAAGATCTTAAACCCTCACAAAGGGGAAAAGTGCCAGAGGGATCGTAAAAGAGGTAACCATCACGATCAAGGGAAAAATTGGGTCTCAGGCATCATTCGGTTAGGAAAATAACATAATAATTATAATAAAGTAAAAAAATGACGGATCGAGTAACACATACTATATTTACGAAGGTTTAAGGGTTAACATTTGCTGAGTAAGCTAAAATTTACTTAAATTTTACCAAAGTAAAAATTTATTTGAAAGATTGACCACGTTTTTCAAGATTTAATGCCAAATTTTGCTCTGCGTCAAGTGATCTCTCATACTAATAGTTTAACACAATTTTTTCTTAAGCATTTCTCTATATTCCTAATGGTAATTGGATTAAGGATTACATTGCAATGTTCACAAAGATTTAGGTTTTTTCAAAGATAAGCGGATAAAACCTTGTATTAGGTCGATTCAAGTACATCGCCAAAAGCTTCACAACTTGCAAAGGCATTGGTGCTGAGTCATTTATCTCGGTGATAATGAGCTTCACATGTAAATAAAACATCAGATCCGGTGCAAATTAGGGTCAATAAAATCACAAAAGCATAAAACCACAAGTAAAGATCTGTGAATTGTAAATCAAATAAGGATATGTGAATTCCCGCATTATGAAAATAAAAATAAAATAAATGCATACCCGGTAACTACCGAGGGAAATGTAAGATATGTAAACGATGCAATTCCTTTTGATGGATTCTTCCTCTGATAGGCCATGGACATCGCTATCATTAATGGCCTCCTGGTAGGATCCCTGGAAGAATTGTTCTGCAGGGAGAATAAGGCATTTGGACTGCACAATTTCACTTTGAACGGATCGAGAGACACGACTAAATAGATACAGGACCTGCACTACTGCGTTTTCTTGGTTCTGGAATGAAAGTAACCCACTTTCAATTTTTGTTCTCAAAAATAGAAACTCGCTTTCAATTTTTGTTCTCCACCCGTGTGAGATCTGTGTATTAGTTCATGAAAGAAAACTATGTATTGGTGGGTAATAACTAAAAGAAATAATGCATTGTGTCCAGGCATTTTGCAAGTGTAAATACCTAATGTGTCTTCCAGTCCTATTACTAGGGGTATATAATAACTCACCAATTATATATAATATTATCCTATTATCTTTTTAGGAAGTAAGTCCTTTTCTTATTCTATCGTGCGTTGATAGGGGATATTATCAAGTAATCAATGGTTTATGGGGCTTCCTTCTTATATTTTCATCGTCCCTATGGCTATGATCCATCAACTTTTATCAACTGATTGCAATATATAATTTTATATCAAATATATGAAAGGCCCTTCTAATTTTCTAAAGTAAATTTTGTAAAAGCTAAAAGGAAATTTTGTAAAAGCTAAAAGGAGGTTAGCGGTAAAAAGGATATTTACATCTACAGGTGTTAATATCTTAGAATTTTGGGTGGCTTACTATCTATGTTTTTTTTAATCTATGGACTATCATGAGACAAGTGTATTGTGCAGATTTATTATATGGTAGTTGTTCGAAATTCAAAATAAATAATTTAAAAAACAACAACTCTGAGTTATCCTTACCTTGCTACACGTTATCACCAACATTCTTCCTATTATCCATTNATATATATATATCTCACATTCTTCTCTTATTTTCCATGAAATGTTGGTTATCCATTCATCAACTACTAGTTAGAGAGAGAGAGAGAGAGAGAGATAGAGAGAGAGGTATAGATATAGATATAGATATGATAATTTTTTATTTCAAATTTTGAATGACTTCCATAGTATCAATGTCGACAATACACTTGTCTCATCCTCATCTATAGGTCGTAGTCCATTGACATTAGTAGTGTAGGTTCGGTTGTAAGCATTTTGGCGCCACTACTAGGGACTTCTTCAAATCCTTGCATATCTGTGCATTGGGCTATGACATCCGGTGAGATTCAATTTATCGTGTTAAATTTTTTCAATATTTCTTAATGAATCCATCGATTTCAAGTTACAACATTAGACGACCTAAAAAGGTGCACACACACACACACTTGACTAAGGTTTTGTTACCCATGTTGGAGTACCCAGAAAAGTTTTCTGTCAAATTTTTTCTATTAGTTTAAATTGCTTGATGATTTCATATCTTATATCTGTCAGTTGATGGAAATCATATGAAACCTTCTTAAGTCTGGTGAAAGTCGAGATCTTTAAATACTTAAGCAGAGCTTGATATTTCTAATTATTGTTGTTGGTACCTTATTGGAAAGAAAGATTTGCGGGGGTTTGTTACATTGGCATTGCTAGATATATATATTCTGAATAATTACTGGTTGCAGATACCAAAGGGGCCGTTGTGGATACTTCTAGGCTTTAGTGAATGTTGGGATTCATTTTTCATCTTCTTATAACTATAAATCCATTAGTTGCAATGGATTTTGGTATAAAATCTCTCAATTTGAGCACACACACAGATTGAACATATTTCTTAGAGAAACGTAGTCGTTTGTGCTTTTCCCTTGGTTGCAATGATAAATAATCAAGTTTTATGAAATAAAAAACTACCAAAATGAAGTCAAGAAATATGAAAAGGATACCATATTTGCAATATATTGGGAAAATTTCCTTTAATGGAAATCTCAATAAAAGGTTGGGGTATTGTATTTCAAACCCGTAGAAATGACCTGATGGTCATTGGAGGCCAGAGAAGACTTTAAGGTGAAAATATAGAGTTGAATTTCCGACATCCTACACCTGAAGGAGGAGCTTTGAAATGGAATTTGCTAACAGTTAAGGAATATGCAGGAGTTCTCACATATGAAACCAACCTATTGGCATCGTTTCCTCATTGAATGGTTATCAAAAATACATTTGATATTTTTCCACTTGCATATTTAACCTATCAAAACCTATGTGTTGGAACATTGAATTCTCTACTATCTCTTAGTAACGATCTGAACAAGGAAAATTCCTTGGTTGTAGTAGCGGCTCTTAAAATTCATGGAATATTGAGAAATGTAATATTGTGAAAAGGTGACAGAGTATAATACAAAATATCTAGTAATCAAGAGTAATATTAGCAATGGGGATTTACAGATTTGTTTGGAGAAGGAAATATCATTGGGATGCTATGGTTTAGAATCCTCCAACCCACAAAGTAGAAAGTCCACATTACCAACATTCAAATCCCAGATTTTGAAGATCAACAACAAAGATCAACCCCATATTCAAGGGCATCAAATCGAGCATTTCTAGGTAGCCATTTAACATGTGGTATTCAAAGGAGGGACAAATAATAGAGTATAGGATGTCAAAGCATATTTAGGTCATAGATTGAACACTTGAAAGATATAGGATTCCAAGAAATCATCTCCTTATTTATGACAATAGTGGGGCATATATCCCCAAATTTCATGTAGAAGATTAGTTGACAGTTATAGTCAAACCTCGTATTTTGAGGGAATCGAACTCAACAACAGTACTAGCATTTAGCAAATCAACTTCAGGCCATATATTTGAAGGAAACTAACGAACAAACACAACATCAGCACCAGGGTTTGGAAAAGCAACTCTTGATCATAGATTTAATGGAAAGTCAAAAACATGTTCCTCACTTCTCAGCTAAGCATATCCCGATCATATCTAAATTGCTAGCAAGGGAAATCTTAGGATCATTTGAATTGAATATTCATATATTTAACCAAAAAGATAAATTTGGTGAGATATTTCATAATAAATAAACAAGGGGAGATGTTGGCTTACTATGAGAGGGATTCCTTCCCAATTCGCGGGTATACAATAGCTATATGTCAATCTTTGAGATGCATACGCCATCGATCCTAATTCATCACCAGGCTATGTCCTTCCTAGAAACTTTTTGTATGTGAATATTGGTTCATCGATTTCAGAATGAGATCTTGAGGCCATCCATTTCATCCATTAAACCTTAGTTCATAAACATCAACCGCATCAATTATGAATCAAGTCACGAGTTTGAATACATCGGATTTGAAACCATGAGGGGTCTGTTCTTTTCTCCATGCAAAGCTGCCAAGGATGATATAAATCCTCAATGCCACATTCCCCTCGCCTTCACTCTATGCTACCCTACTAAAGTCCATGATGACAACGTTGAAGACCACAATGCCAATAGCTGGAAACCGTGAGGGGTCTGTTCTTTTATCCATGCAAAGCTTCCAAGGATTATATAAACCCTCAACGCCACATTCCCCTTTCCTTCACTATGTTATACCTTGATAAAGTTAACTACGACAATGCTGAAGACCACGATGTCAATAGTAGGTAGTTTGACATGTTTTGGCACCCACGGGTGGATTTTTAGTTTTTTGAAATTGGTGTAAAATGTTTTTTTTCAAATTTTAATCTAAGGTGAAGAAATGGATAAAAAAATGAGTACTAAATGACACATGGATGGAATGCACACAAGTTTAGTTTTTAGTTTTTTGAATTTAATGTAAAATGATTTTTTTTCAAAATTTAATCTAAGGTGAAGAGATGGCTAAAAAGAGTGATTACTAAATGACACGTGGATGGAATGCATGAAATATGAATTAAAAATTATCATAAGTATTTTTCTGAGGAGATGAATCAAATAGATTATTTGTCTTAGCTTAGACACTAAATGTAAAAAAAAAATCACTTGTTGTAGCTTGTTTGCATCATACTTTTAAGGAAATTTGTTTCTATAACTTTCTATCTCTTAGTATGATACACCATAATATGGATTTGTAAGCTTAATCATTTGTGTAAAACAATGATGAATAGATTTCTAAACCTCAAGAGAAATGAAAACTCTTTCTTAAAGCTCATCAATTTGCATAAATAAATATTTAAGGGGGTGAGGAATGATATAGTAACCTTATAGTGATGTTAACATAGACAATGAACTACAACCAATTGTACTATTTTCCTACGAATCACAACGGTGGCCCTTCAATGAATAACCAATAATAATGGAATTTCATGACATGAACATATTATTTAGGAAACTCATATGGACTTAGACCCTATGCGGCCTTAAAGTGCATGGTCCAAAGTCACCACACATACTTATAAAGATACTTTTTTTCCTACATGTGTTGCATGGTCATCATTACAAGTTTTCATGCACCGAGGATGGTTCTTGATGGCTTAAACATGGTCAAAGGAGAAACACCGATTTATTAGGGTCTAAAAAATGATTTTAGTGCTCATGGACCATGCGCTTTGTATGAAACCACCATGAAATCCTTGTAAAGAGAATGCTTGGCTTGCATGTATTGGATGTGCGTCATTGTAATGAAGATGATTATTGAGGCCCTAGATGTCGTATCAGGAAGATCAATGTCTTAGTTTTTTGGAGGCTATTCTTGGTGTTATATGGGATGTTTTTTTTGGACACTAATTGGGACGTTAATTTGGATGCTAATTGGGATGGTAATTGGGACGCTAATTGAGACGTTAATTGGGATGCTAATTAGCGTCAACTTTTAAAATAGGACGCTAATTGGGACGCTAATTGGGATACTAATTATCGTCCAAAATAGTGCCAAATTTTAAAAAGGAACACAAATAACACCATTAAAAGCGCCATCCTGTGGACACTAAAAATGAATCTAAAAGATACACTAATCACAGGGTTTTGTTGTAGTCGGATAAAATTTATTTATCATAAATGGTGTAAAGTTTCTCATGTGGCTGTATCTTCCTACTCTCGAAAGATATTGGGTGTTGTCCTTGTTTTAGGAATTCTCCAATGCCTTCTCCCTATTCATCACATTCCAAGACAAATGGTTTAGAAAAATCAGGCAAGGCTAGAATAGGAAAATTTCTTATTACCTCTTTCATTCTTTGGAAAGATTTTTCAGCTCCTTAATGTCATTGGAAAGCATCTTTCTTTGTCAAATCAGTGAGAGGTGAAGTGAGTTGGGAGAACCCCTTCACAAAATTCCTATAGTAGGTACAAATTCCTATGAATCCTCTCAATTCAGTGAGATTTTTGGGACAAGGCCATTCTATGATGGATTTTATTTTCTCCATATACACCTTCACACGTTTTTGACCAATAATGTGTCCAATATACAAGAGCTCTGTCAAATCAAACTCATATTTTGACAGATTAGAAAACAAAGATTGATCATGCATAATTTTTAATACCTCTTCAATATGATGCAAATGTTCCTTCCAGATCTTACTGTAAATAAGAATGTCATCAAAGAAAACTAGTACAAACTTACGAATTTGCTTGTGGAATATATTTTTCATGCATGATTGGAATGTGGCAAGAGCATTTGTCAAGCCAAAGGGCATGGAAACAAATTGAAAGTGACCATAGTGGCATCTGAAAGAACTGCAAGGTAATTTTTAGGGGCGAGATTTCACCAATTGGCTATTTTTGGGGTTTTTTCCAAAAAATAAATTCACTATTTGGTTATTTTTAGTGTCTAATATCGCCTATATTTACATAAAAATATGTTTTTTTTATCATAATATTCGTCAAAATTTACACATTTTAGTGTTAATTTTAAGTTTCATATTTAATATTCACCTACCTATTTATAAACATGTTTTTTTCAATCCAAAACAATCTCCTAGAATACTATACTGAAGTATAATATTAGAATCCTTAAAAATTACCCTAGGAAGCAGTCTTTGGTATGTCTTCTTCCCTCATTCGAATTTGATGATAACCAGATCTAAGGTCAATCTTTGAGAAGAAATCGGCTACTTGGAGCTCATACATGAGATCATCAATCCTTGGGATGGTATATCTATTCTTAACTATATTTTTATTCAAAGATCTAAAATCAATGCACATCCTCAAAGTTCCATCATTTTTCTTTACCATAATAACTAAAGAAGAATATGGGTTGGAACTAGGCCTTATGAGACCCAAATCAACGAGTTCTTTAATGGCCTCCTCAATATCATCTTGAATCCCTTTGGGGTGTCTATAGGGATTCATTTTTATAGGTTGTGTTCCTATATCTAACTCAATTATATGCTCCACCTCTTTGTCTGGTGGTTTTCCTAGGGGAAGGTCTCCAAAAACCCTCTCACACTTACTCAATAATCGCTTTATCTCCTTATGATGCTTGGAAACCTTCAAGTGAGTTTTATAAGATGTAATTGAACATTCAACATCCCATTCTATGTATTCATTCCTCAAGATAGACCTCATATGTGAGAGGACACCACCTGATTTGGGTAAGTGTGCATTCCCCTCAACAAGGTGGGTTTCCCTTCCAAATTTTTGAACCTCATTTTAGGGACTTGGTAGTTCACTATATGCTCCCCTAAATAATACAACCATTGCACTACCAAAACCACATTTGTATCAACCACATTCACTACATACAAATTGTTAGTGATAGTATGATTTACTAGAGTAACTTGAAGCTTTGGAATCCATTTAGTGCAGTCCATAGAATTGTTACCTGGAATGATGACTATGAAACCATCAAAATTTTCATCTTGTAACTTTTTCCTCTCCCCCAAGGCTGCATCTATGAAGTTATGAGTGGCTCCACCATCCACTAGAACCGCGACCTTTTGGCCTTGTATGTTACCCTTGAGCCTCAAGGTGTGAAATCTAGGTACACCTTATAGTACTGCAATTTTTCCTATCTCAGGAGTGGGCTGTTATTATTTTGTTGTTTCATACCCCTATTCTTGGGCTGCAAGTTGTGCTTCCTCCTCCTCCTCCCCCTCTTCATCATCTTCAGAGAAAACTTCAATGTAGTGTGCCTTCCCTTTGGACACTTATGTCCCGAGACCCAAGGTTGTTGGCATGTGAAACATAGATTCTTTATTCCAAGTTATTATTTGCTTGGTACTCCTTTATTTTATTTGGAAAAGGATTCCTTTTTCATGGTTACCTTCCTTGAACTTGTAAGGAAAATTTGGCTTGGGGGCCTATTTGGTTCTTGGAAACACATTCTGCAAATCTCTTGTCAAGTTCATGGAATCCTTCAATGTAGCTAGCTTGTGGGCTTTCATGATCCCTCCAAAAGGTCTTATGAATCCTTCACTAAATATTAAAACCAATCTAGACATAGATACACCATAAACCATTACTAAAATATTTTCAAATTCTAACATATATGGTTCAGGATTTCCAACGTGCTTCAATTGTGCTAGTTCTTTGAAAGGAAGTTCAGGGTCTTTCCTTTCAAACCTTTCCATTAATGCATTGGATAAACCCTCATAAGATAAAATCTTATATTGTACCAAGGCTATAATAGCATGGATCCACAAATCACTAGCTTTCCCTTAAAGATGCAAAATGGCCATTTTCAGTGCATCTTCTTCAACCATATGATTTAACTTAAAATACACAATTTGTGTAACCAAACACTAGCAGACATTTGGGAGGAACCATAAAATGAAGGAATAGTTAATTTTACCATGGTGTACTTTAATTCATGATAAGAGGAGGTTCCATATTCCTATTTCTCCTTTATTAAACTGAAGAGTGTCCCTAACGAACTGATCAAAAGGTAGTACTTTCCTACATTCATCACTTAGTTGTTGCCAATCATTTGCTGCTTTCCTCACATCATAAGCAGTGTAAGGGACCTATTTGGACTCTATAAACTTAGTTATTGTAGGTACTATCTTATTATTGAACTTATGGGGTTGGTTATGAGGTCCAGCCTTTGAAAAATGGCTTCCCCATTGGTCTTCGTCTCATCATGAGGTAAACTACTACTACTCCAGGGTGCTGACTTTTTCCACAGCTGGCTAGCCAAAAATTTTAACCCTTGCATAAAATGTTTGTTCAAACCTTCAATATATTATATAATGAATTATTTAAGGTCCTCATTATATTCCCTATCAGCCATATTTCCAAATCCTAGTTCTTTTCTAATCTCCTCATACCTAGAATTAATTTCTTCACTTTATTCTCTTCCACCATTAATGTATCCAGCCTCAGTTTCTAATGGAAGAAGGTAATAATAAGGAAACATGAATATAGAACTCCAACATGTGCTAATATCATGCTTTGATACCACTATAATGACCCAATTCAAAAATTACAAACAAAGGTAGAATTTGGGGAAAACTTGTCTTGACTATAGGGGTTTAGAATGGCACAAGAGGGTATTGAATTTGGTAGGTACTGATATGGTGAGTCTTAGGACCACTAAATTGAATATATTATCACTTTATGATATGTTTAATACATATGCAACTCTATTTGGGTACATTACAAAAATTGTAAAATTACTAGTAATTTGTGGTGCAACTCCCCCTAGGGTGTGAGAAGAAATGGCTCTACAACTCGTATGCAAACCTACCAACTTGTAAAATATAGTATGTTGAATGATATTAGACTTAATTTACTATAATTTGGTGTGGTTAGGATTTCTGCAACAAATATGTAAATCTTCTTATTCGAATGCATAAATTCAGTAATATTTTCTTAAGGGAAATAACATGTAATAGCTTAACTTTGAATCACAAATTGCATATAGAATGGTTCATAAATGATAATAATGAGTGTATACCATTAAAAAATATCAATATATCATTAAAATCATATAACATCATATCCAAGTTGCAACACAAGTCATATATACAACACTATTAAAACGGGAAACCAACACAAGGAAACTAGTCACACCATAGCTTGGAAATGTGAACATTTGCATATGTATTTATGCTAATTTTGAATTATAAAGAGGATGGTATACATATTACAGAGACATACATAATTCACCCATGCTTGGGCATCAATTGGACTCAACAAGATGCAACCACCATTCACACAAGTGCGACATCATAGAGAAATATGGAAATATTGAAGTAGGGATTGAGAGAATAGGAGGAGAGATGGGCGACGAACAATATAAGCCTCCTATACGCAGTAAAAAAACTCTATTAAGCTCAAAATGAGAGTTCAAGGTATCCTCTCCAAAAACCAGCTTGGATGAGAATCTCACTCTCTCGAAATTGGCTCACTAGCACAGTAAGTGAGCACTCATCGTGCAATGGACAAGCCAGTGCTTTCGAAAATGCCAAAGGAAAATTATCAAAGGATCAAAAACCATTCTAATTCCTCATGATGTATTTTTCTTACCATCCTAATATCCTACAAGGTCTAATTCCCTCACACAGTCTTGTTCCAACTCATCCATGATGTTTTGTAACCTTCATGACACTTGTCCTTCTCCTCAACCCTTCATCTCCCTCCAAATACGAATTGCTGACACCAAACACCAAGTGTTCCCTATTGGAGGATATTTTTATCCCTAACATGTAATATTTCATAGGTATGCAATCGGGTCTGATTTTTCATAGAATATTCCATCATTGTTGTCATAAAATGTAGGGAATCACTCTCCAAGTTGCACCTAGTTTCTTCCTGACCTCTTCCTCTTTGATGGGGAGTTATTCCTCTTAACCTATTTTAATCCCCGGGCTCATTATATGTTACTTGAAACCTATTCAACTTCCAAGAATGTCCCATTACTCATAATTTCGACTTTGGGGTTAAGTCATGACATGTGTAAGGAAGAATCTACCCACCCAAGGTCTCCATGAACCTCCAAATGTCTGTATGAAGCAATGCCACTTTATTTTATCCATATTTATTACTTGTATGACCCAATTCAATGTGTAAATGACAAACTAAGGTTATATTGGGTCCCATAGCTCCCTTATTGAAAGATTTAATGCCTCTTCCCCAACCTACGGAACTAGTAGGTGGGTGAAACATTGCTAACTAGTAGTCTCATTGGGATGGGGACATGACATACCCGTCAAGTAAAAATAGGTCGAGTCTCCCAAGGTTGTGTGTTCCAAGTCCAAAAGTACAAAAGTGAGGAAAAATTTCTTACTGCACGGTAACTCAAGTTAATCATTGCACCCATCTCCCATATTTTGTCATGAAAATATTAAAACATTACAAGTTAGGTTTCGCATTGGAAATTTACAATTTTTTATTTTCTCAATTAATAACATAAATTTATTATTTATTTATACTTAATAGTTTAATTAATAATAACATAAAATTTATTATAATAGGCCACCCTAAATCATTTTGAAAACACAAATGTAGTTTGCATTTACCATTTAGTGACAAAACACAAAGAATCCATAAATATCTCACTATGTAAAAGTTTAAGTTTTTACGACAGAATGCTCGACACAAGTATTACTTCATATTTGATTATATGATATTGTGATTCTGTCGTAATATAGTTGTGTCGAGGTTTACCACAAGTTACTGGTTGGTGAAAAGTGTTTTTCATATTATAAGTCTTTAGACTAAGAAATATCTTGTTGAGTTTTGAATGAAAGTGGTCAGGTCGAAGTGGGAGTTGGTCGAAACCAAAAGTGTGTCAATTATAAATCTTGTCAAGGTAAAAATGTGTGGGGTTGAAAGTCCGTAAAAGTGTCTCAACCAAAAGTGGTTTGATGAAGACTTGTCGGTCACAGTAAAAACTTGTTGAAGTATTTTGATCGAAATTTAACCGGTCGAAGTACTTGTCGAAATTTGATTTGTCAAATTTTTACCTGTCTAAGTTTTTGGTAGAATATTTACCCTGTAATGACCCAATTTAAAAATTCCAAACAAAGACAGAATTTGGGGAAAAATTGTCTTGACTAGTCTTGACTGTAGGGATTTCGAATGGAACAAGAGGGTCTCTAATTTGGTATGGACTAATATGTTATGTCTTAGGACCACTAAATGGACTATATTATCACTTTATAATAGTCTATAGACATCAGCAAATCTATTTGGGGACATTGGAAAAAATGGTAAAAGTACTAGTAATTTGTGGTGGAATTCCCCCTAGGGTGTGAGAAGAAATGGATCTCCAAATCCTATGAGAACCTCCTAAATTGTCAAATAGAGTATTTGGAATGGTATTAGTCTTCATTTCCTTTCATTTTTTGTGGTTAGGATTTCTATAACAGATATGTAAAGCTTCATAATTGAATGCATACATTCAGTGATATTTGCTTAAGGGAAATGGCATGTAATAGCTTAACTTTGACTCACAAATTTTGTATATAATGGTCTAGAACATAGAATAATGAATTTATACCATTAAAAACATATCAATATCTAACTAAAAATATATAAAATCAGAGCCAAGTTGCCACACAAGTCAGATATACAACTCCATTGAAATGAGAAACCAACACAAGGAAACTAGTCACACCATAGCTTGGAAATGTGGATATTTGCATATTTATTTATTCTAATTTTGACTTACATATAGGATGGTAGAAATATTACAGTGCCATAAATCATTCACCCATGCTTGGGCATCAACTAGACTCAACAAGACGCAACCACCATTCACACAAGTGCGCCATCATAGATAAATATCGAAATATTGAAGTAGGGATTGAGAGAATGGGAGGAGAGATGGGTCACAAACAGTAGCAGCCTCCTATATGAAGTAAAAACAATCCATTAAGATACAAATGATATTTCAGGGTTGCCTCTCCCAAAACCAACTTGTATGAGAATCTCACTCTCTTGAAATCGGGTCACTAGCAAGGTAAGTGATGTTGATGTATTTGTAACTTCGGAATGTATTCACTTGTATATTTTATGTATTGTACCCCGATGTTTATTCCGGAAAGTATCTGTAATGTAATTAAGTCATGTCATACCCTGATGTTCCTATCGGGAGATTCAATAATGTAAACAAGTCATGTAAAGTCATAGAGGGTAACCCTCCTTATTTTTCAAGGGTTAAAGTCCCTCCAATTGTGGGGAACCAGGGTTATTACACTTTCCTAGAGAAGTCAGCCCTAGGTGAGTTAATGTAAGTCGGGTCATTAGTACCCCAGTTGTGGTTACTCGATCCTACATAACTGAGTTAGGATTACTTGAGCCTACATAACAGAGTCAAATATTTAAGTGAACGAAAGAATATAAATAGAGAGTGAGACTCTCTATTTATAACACACACTCACTCACTCACTGGGGTGCATGAGTGAGAGAGAAGAAGTTGGGATCAGAGAAAGAGACAACTGTTGTGGGAGATCATCTTTATGTTTTTGGGTTTTACTTTTGCTATTGGTTCTCATTCTATCTCTGAGGAAGTTGCGAGGTTTTCTCCTTTATGGTTTCCCTGAGGAAAATTCTTTGTGTCTCTTGTCTCTTGTGATTATTGATGTGCATGTTATTCTCTCAGATAAGATCCTAAAGATCATATTGCTTAAACGATAAAAATATAACATGGTATCAGAGCTAACCTGAGAAGAAGACATTGTACAGTTGTAGAAGCTAGGGATTCTTACTTCTTGGGTTTCTCTCCACAATCCATCAGCAAAAGGATGCTAGGCTAACTCTGCATTGAAGGGCGCATCTTTCTTTTGAAGCAGAATTTGATTCCGGGCATTTTTAGGTTTTTGGTGCAGGAAATTAGGGCTTCTTACATAAGAGGAATTTTTGAGTGAGCCCGGCATAGGATTAATCTCCTCATCAAAATCTAATTCTAGAGACCTAGGTTGATATTTTTGGTTGGGTGAAACTCCAGGAAAGTCAAACCCTAGTTTGACCACGGGCCTGAAAAACCCTAAAATACTGAAACTGATAGTTTTGGTAGAGTCGCTATTTTTCAAGAATGGAGAAGGATAAGGTGTTGAAATTTTCACAGGTTGAATATAAATTCTTTATGTACAATGTCTCCAGGGTTCAGCCTCATATTCGTTGTATTCTAGGAGATATGATTCCTCCAAGTTAGGGTTCCACCCTCTCCCAGGATTCCTCCCCAAACAAGACACCTAGGGAGAATTGCTATATATCAGGCTATGAAGTTCCAAATGAAATTTATCAAGATGTTCCAAAATGGGCATGCATTTTAATTTTTTTGGTAAAATTTTTAGACCCTGAAGATGAAACAATGACACGTGGAAGTCCGTACAACTTTGCTATGCTAAATAGTCCTGAAATAGGTCACCTTGGTAAAACGCTCATAAGTCCCAATTGGTGAAACCAATTCTGATGAAACCTATGGTGGTGGAACAAGGACATATGATTTTACGTTAGGAATAAATTTCAGATAGAGAAGAGCTGTAATTTAGTAGATACCATAGAAACAGTATCAGGCATTTTTGCAGAAGAAATTGGTAAACTAGGGCTTCCTGTTCCGGGAGCTTTCCTCCACTGTTTTTAGAAAATGAGTACATTGGACAGATCATATTGAAGAGTTCTATCTTTATATCCAATCAAATCTAAAAGATTCCAAGTTTTGAAAATTAGGGTTTCTCTGACAAACCCTAGATCAGCCAGCGCCGGAACCATGACAGACACCTCAAATTGTATTGGATCTCACTCGTTCTTGAAGAAAATGAATTGGACACCTACATAAATAGAGAGGTTCCAGTTCCAGAGGATGATGAGGCTAAAATAATTACACAAGAAGAACTTGGTCGAGGCCAAGAAGATCATTGCTGATTCAATCATGGATCACCTTATACCAGAAGTGTCTTCCCTAAAGACACTGAAAGAGATGTTTGATTCCTTGATCAAGATATTTGAAGGAAAGAACATAAATCAGAAGATGACTTTGAGAAAACAGTTGAATAATGTGAAATATCCAGAATGCAGAGACCATACAGTCATACTTTACAAGGCTCTCTCAAATCAAAGAACAACTTGAAGCAGTAGAAGAAGAAATGGAGAATGCAGAAGTTGTGATAATGGCCTCCAACGATCATGGGATTCATTCATTCGAGGAATGTATGCCAAAAGGAAGTGATTACTTTCAGAAGACTCTAGGAAGAAGAAGAATCTGGACTTATAATAAGAGAAGAGAAGATGGGAGCAAATGAATATCAAGCTCTCACGATTCAAAGAAGATCCCTCAAGCGATGAGGAATACGAAGGACTCAATTCTTGAAGAACCTCTTATCCATTTGGATAAGAAATGATGTTGTTATGAATGAAAAAGATGATGAAGATGAAAGCAGGAGTCTACCCACGAAAAAAATAAAGATAAGTATTCAATTGTCATTTCATGATATTGTTTTTGTTATGCATTTGTTTATATTCGGTTGATGTATTATGCATGATAGAATGTTAGCATTAATGAAAGTATAATACTAATATGCATGTGATGGGTAAGTAGCTCATGGTGCTATACAACTCTCCATTGCTACTTATCTAGAATGTAACCTCTTTGCCGACATATTGGATTAGTGCACAATCTCAATGTTGTCCTGGTAGAGATGGAAGGAATATATAAATTTTTCGTGAAATATGGATGAATGTTGTATTAGCTAAATACTTTCATAATTATATCTTAATGCAAAATAATTTTTCATTATGAACATACCTTATAAATGTTTCTAACCATACAACTAATGCATTTGACTTGTAGGAAAGATCTCATGCAATCACCTACAAGAAAAGAAGGACAAGACTTGTTCCGAAGAACAAGTGATGGCAGTTCAAGAAATAATCCAAGAAATGAAGATCTTAACCTTTGCTACAAGGTTGAAGATGAAATCCTATTGAGNGTGCGAGAAGAACTTTTGAAAAGGTTCAAGATAGAGGATCTTGGTATCTAGTGACCCTAGATGGATACATAGAATATTAGTAGTAGAGGAAGCTACTTGTTACTCCAGTACAGAATGTTTCAATGCATAGAGTACAAAAGATAGAGGGAGAATGATGCTTTGCTTCAAAGGGAGTGACTACAGAAAATCCTGAGGTTCGACAGGGTACGACAAGATGGACAACTTACTGATGGCTCTAGGCTTTACTGAGAGTAAAGCAGATTCCAACATTTTCTTCAAGGTTGAAGGTGGAAGACCAGTGATGCTCCTGTTATATGTCGATGACTTGTTCTTGAAAAAAAAGAGGAACTCAATAAAGTTGCAAGAAGGAGACTTGCTGCCGAGTTCGAGATGAAGGACTTGGATATGATGCACTAATTTCTAAGCATGGAGGTGTGGTAGAATATCCCTGGGACAGGGGAATTATGCAGTAGAGATCCTGAAGAGGTTCAGGATGATGGAATGCAAGGCCATGACCACACCTATGGCATCGAACCTGAAGCTATTGAATGATGCTTCATCAGAGTCGGTTGATGATATGATAGATGATTAGGTCCTTGATGTACCTGACGAATACAAGACTAGATATTTGCTTTGTTGTGAACACATTGAGCCAGTTCCTAATAGATCCTAGACATGTTCACTTGATTGCTACAAAGCATATTCTGAGGTACCTAAATGGTATAGTTGATTATGGGCTCAAGTATGAGGCGAATCAGAAGATTAACCTAGAAGGTTATGTTGATTTAGATTGGGCAGGCAGTGCCATCGATAAGAGAGAACTTTAGGGTGCTACTTCAGTATGGGATTAGTTGTGATCTCTTGGTTTACCAGGAAACAGTCTTGCATGGCACTGAGTACAGCTGAAGCAGAGTATGTCACAGCTTATTCAGCTAGTTGTGAGGAAGTATGGCTGAGGAAGCTACTATCTAATTTGTTTGATTTCCCGTTGGATGCTACTTGTATATATTGCGACAACCAGAGTTGTGTGAAGTTGTCTGAGAACTCGATTTTCCATGACAAGTCGAACCATATCGAGATCAAATATCACTATATCAGGGATATGGTGCAGAGAGGAGTAGTAAAGCTCCAGTATGTTGCGACGGATGAACAGATAGCTGATGTGTTGACCAATCCATTAGCCAGAGTGAAGTTTGAGTACTTTAGGGAGAAGCTTGGTGTTCTCCAGATCGAGGTTCCCTCCAAAGGGAAGCGATGAGTCCGAGAACCCTTCTGACATGGATATAAGATTGGTTCCTTCCATGGTCAGATATAAGTACAGGAGCCATTCTGATGTGACTGTGGGATGTGTTCCCACATGATCAGATGTAAGTGTAGAGCCATTATGATGTGACTGTGGGATTTGTTCTCACATGATCAGATATAAGTGCATAAGCCATTCTGATGTGACTGTGGGATGTGTTCCCACATGATCAGATGTAAGTGTATAGCCATTCTGATGTGACTGTGGGATGTGGTCCCACATGATCAGATGTAAGTCCAGAGCCTTTCTAGCATGGAAGCATAATTTGTTCCTCACATGGCTAGCTATAAGTGCTGAGCCTTTCTAGCATGGATGCGGGATGTGTTCCCCACATGGCTAGATATAAGTGTTGAGCCTTTCTGACATGGTTCTTGGATGTGTTCCTCCCATGGTCAGATATAAGTGCTGAGCCTTTCTGACATGGTTCTTGGATGTGTTCCTCCCAATATCAATTACGAGTATTGAGAATTTTTGACATGGTTCTTGGATGTGTTCCTCCCATGTTCGGATGTGAGTGTTGGGCCTTTCTGACATGGTTGTTGGATGTGTTCCTCCCATGGTCAAATGTGAGTGCTAGGCCTTTCTGACATGGTTGTTGGATGTGTTCCTCCCATGGTCAGATGTGAGTGTTGGGCATGCCTTTCTGACATGGTTGTTGGATGTGTTCCTCTCATGGTCAGATGTAAGTACTGGGTGAGCTGTTCTGACTAAGGTTCAGATATAAGCGTTGGAGAATACCTACATGGAGGATAGGCCTACAACCAGCATGAAAAAGGGATGGCTCTGTAGAACTTCATATCATGAGAAGAATCGAGAGATAGCACCAGTGATGATGATCCGGTGATGATGCAGATCGAGTGATGATCTAGATCCAATGATGATGATCCAGTGATGATCCAGCAGTGATGATCCAGATCCAATAATGAAGATGACTTGAAGATGAAGATGACTTGAATATGAAGATAACTTGATGATGATCCAGATGATACAGAGAAGAAGACCTGTGCTGATAAATTGTGTCGAGAGAATACCTTCCTAGTTAAGAGGGAGTGTTGATGTATTTGTAACTTCGGAATGTATTCACTTGTATATTTTATGTATTGTACCCCGATGTTTATTCCGAGAAGTATCTGTAATGTAATTCAGTCATGTCATACCCCGACGTTCCTATCGGGAGATTCAATAATGTATACAAGCCATGTAAATTCATATAGGGTAACCCTCCTTATTGTTCAAGGGTTAAATTCCTCGCAGTTGTGGGGCACTAGGGTTATTAGACTCTCCTAGAGAAGTCAGCCCTAGGTGAGTTAATATAAGTCGGGTCATTAGTACCCCAGTTGTGGTTACTCGAGCCTACATAACAGAGTCAAATATTAAGTGAACGAAAGAATATAAATAGAGATTGAGACTCTCTATTTATAACACACACACACTCACTCACTGGGGCACATGAGTGAGAGAGAAGAATCTGGGATCATAGAAAGAGACAACTGCTACCGGAGGTAATCTTTATGTTTTCGGGTTTTACTTTTGCTATTGGTGCTCATTCTATCTCTGAGGAAGTTGCGGGGTTTTCTCCTTTATGGTTTCCCCAAGGAAATTTATTTGTCTCTTGTCTCTTGTGATTATTGCTATGCATGTTATTCTCTCAGATAAGATCCTAAATATCATATTGCTTAAATGATAAAAATATAACAAGTGAGCTCTCACAGTGCAATGGACAAGCTAGTGCTTTCCAAAATTCCAAAGGAAAATTATAAAATGATCAAAATCCATTCTCATTCCTCATGAAATATTTTTATAACTATACTAAGGTCCTCCAAGTTCAATTTCCCTTCCATAGGATTCCTCCAACTCATCCATGATGTATATTAACCTCCATGGAACTTGTCCTTCTCCTCAACCCTTCATCTTCCTCCAAATCCGAATTGTTGCCACCAAACCCAAAGTGTGCCCTCTTGGAGGATTATTTTAGCCCTGGCATGTCAGATTGTCATAGGTATGCAATCAGGTCTTATTTCTCATAGAATCTTCCATCATTGTTGACGTAAAATGCGGGGAATATCTCTCCAAGTGGCACATAGTTTCTTCCTAACCTATTCCTCTTACATGGGAAGTTATTCCTCTTCACCTATTTGAATCCTTGGGCTCGTGATAAGTTACTTGACACCTCTTCACCTTCCAAGATCGTTCGATTACTCATAATTTCGAATATTTTGTTAAGTCATGACATGTGTAAGGAAGAATCTAGCATGAACCCAAGGTCTCCATGAACCTCCAAATGCCCTTATGAAGAAATGCCACTTTATTTTCTACATATTAATTATTTGTATGACCCAATTTAATGTGTAAATTACAAACTAAGTGTCTATTGGGTCCCATAACTCCCTTATTGCAAGATTTAATGCCTCTTCCCAAGCCTAGGGAACTAGTAGGTGGGTGAAATATTCCTAACTAGTAGTCTCATTGAGATGGGGACATGACACACCCGTCAAGTAAAAATAGGTCGAGTCTCCCAAAGTTGTGTGTTCCAAGTCCAAAAGTATAAAAGTAAGGATTTTTTTTTTACTGCACTATAACTCAAGTTAACCATTGCATCCATCTCCCATATTTTGTCATGAAAATATTAAAACATTACAAGTTAGGTTTCACATTGAAAATTTACAATTTTTTAATTTCTCAATTAATAACATAAATTTATTATTTATTTATACTTAATAATTTAATTAATAATAACATAAAAAGTTATTATAATAAGGCACCCTAAATCCTTTTGAAACCTTCCCATTCTTGCAACCACTCTTAAACCTTTGGCGATATATTTATAGTAAATTGTAACAGAATTTCCTTCAATGTATCTTTGGTTACAATGTAAGATTTGTTTAGAGGTGGTTAGTACTTAGGGTAAATAATCCAGAACTTTAATTCCTTAAGAACTTTTAATCCAACAGAGGGCAAATCAATTAATTTAAAAATTATTACTTTATATATATGAATGAGAGAGAAAGAGTAATATATTATATTAATTTAATAGTTTTGAGAGTGTAGGTTTTGACATTTAAAAAAAAAAATTATTTAAAATTAAATTCAAAAGAAGACATTAGTGGCAATGACTAATGTCTACCAACCACAGAGCCAAGGTTTGATCACTAATTTCCAAATTGAGTTGTTACCATAAAGAGCATAAAAACTAATGCTCGAGTCTAGACTGAAATAATAGTATTGAGAGCAATAAAAACTAATGAAAATAGACATGGATCCTCGTAGGCTTGGGTTAATAACCAGAAAGTTTAGAACATGAGTCTCGAAAATCAAAATTATGACTACTACAGACATGCTGAAGAGACTAAAAGACTGCTACAAAATGACCAAAAAGAGAATCTTGGCACCAAACAAAACCATCCATGAAATCAATCATAATCATAAATGATAAGGTGACGAGGCTTCCGTGAACCTGCTAAACCATGCTTCTACTCCGAACATGGTTGACGATGGAAGATTAGACCAAGGTAACCAATAGGGGTTGGCTGCTTGCACATGACACAACCACTTAATTTCCAAGCCATGTTGGAGAAATAAATTACAAGCTAATGTCTGTCAAATATTAGCTGGATCATTTAGAGTGTGTAGTAAATTTTTGTCAGTCACTCTGTTAAAATACGGAATTCATGTCTCGTCATCTTTATTCAATTATTTTTTTGTTTCGCAAGTCAAGATGTTTGGTGGATTTACAGCCATGCATTAATTTATAGTTTTTAATGTGAGCCAACAGCATCCAAGAGAAGCCAAATTAAGTTTGTATATAAGTAATTGAAGACAAATAAAAAATAGAGTATGATGTGAAAAACATAGTAGAACACAGTGAGATTAAAAGGAGAAGAAGAAAATGTGTGAAAAGTGGTTGGGATATTCGTAGTTAGGTAGGTGGGGTGCTTATGCCTGGCTGGGATACTATGGCAGGTATGATAAGGGCCATTGAGTGAGGCGGTTTTAAGCCCATGTATTCATTCCTCCTTTTTCCTGTTACTGTTAGTCCCTTAAGGTACATAATCCTCACTAGAAAAGAGGTACAATAACCTTACGAATAAAGAGGCCATTAAGGAGATATATTACTATTGGGTAAATAGGTACAGTAACCCCTCTATTAAGTAAGAGCTCAAGCTCGTGGTTTTTTAGAAAGTATAGAGATCCCAAGCTCTGTACAAGTGAAAAATCCAACTAAAGTTAGAATGCAACAATAATTGCTCTGTTTTGTCATAGTAATGCATTAATAATAATAATAATAATAATAATAATACGGTTTATGTGTTTATTCTCAAGAATATTGAATATTACATACTGCACATCTTCTCCAAAATTACTTGTGTAAATGATATTAACATTTAAATCTTTGTTTTAAATACATAACTTTGACAAAAGTGACATTTAAATATTTTGGCTATTTTATATTGTGGGTTTGTGGTAGTAAAGTCATGTAGATGTTATCTTAACTTACCCAGAAGTGAAAAAGTGTCTTTCACGTCGAAGTGAATGATGTTCTTTATATATCAATATAGCCTTTAATATTATAGTTTGTCGAAGTGAGAGTTGGTCACAGTTAAAAGTATGTTTGATTAAAATCCCACCAATGTTAAAGTAGAGTCAAGTGGGTGTCTATCGAAGTAAAAGGTTTTTGGGGTAAAAATATGTAAAAGGTTGTGTTGAAGTTAAAATGAAAGTTGAGTCTTGTCGAAGTGAAGTCTGTTGTAGTTGAGTGTGAAGACTTGTTGAATTTAATCCGGTTGGAGTAATCCCTTCGAAGTTAATTTGGTCAAAGTAAACTTGTCGAAGAAAATGTGAGGTTTCACTAATTAAGTGTGTTGCGGTTCAAAAATAAAGAAAAGGAAAATATCTACTATGTAGTTCATGTCAAGCAAATATTAACCGTGGATATTTTCCTGGATCTGGTATCAGAGCGGGTTTAGGAAGGGTAGAAACTCCCTTAAAAAGGGAAAAGTAATTTTAAGAAATTAAAATTAAAATATGGCTTCTACTTCTGGTGCACAAATGTTAAGTTTGCAAACTCCGATTTTTTGAGGCAAGAATTATGAATATTGGTCTCTAACTATGAAGGCTCTGTTCAGAGGTCAATATGTATGGGAGATAGTCCAAAATGGCTATACATAACCGTCATATATTGTAGAATACACTTATCTCACATAGGATAAGAAGAATGTCTTGAGGGAACATAGGAAGAAAGATGGGAAGTCTCTATTCTACATACATCAAGCCTATGCATGAAAGCATACTCCCAAGAGTAGAAACAAAAAATACCACTAAGAAGGCATGGGACACATTGGAAAATTCCTATCAAGGTTTGGACAAGGTAAATACTGCTAAATTGCAAATTCATAAAAGAGATTTTGAATCTTTGTCAATGAAAGATACAGATTCAGTGGAATCATTTTATAATCGAGTTACTGGTTTTGATAAAACAAATGAAATCCCATGGATAAGCCATAGATGACAGAAGGGTTATTGAAAAATATCTTAGAAGTATTCCCCGAAAATTTTAATCTCTAGTTGTGACCTTGGAAGAAAACAAAGATTTTTCTCAGTTTACTATTGATGAGTTGCAAGCCTCACCCATGAATCATGAACATAGAATCAGTAGATCAAACAAATCATTGGAAGGTGGATTTGTAGCATAATCATCCATAATATGAGAAAGAGGTAGGGGGGGATATATTTCTAGAGGTAGAGGAAGAAGTTTTTCTAGAGGAGGACACATCAGTAGTCCTACAAATGTCATTAGTAGAGGTCAAAATCAGAACCCCAGTAATCCAAGTGATCAAATGTTTGATAAATAAAAAATTCAATGTCGTTATTGTAAGAAATTTGGACATTTTTCATATGAATTCAAGAAGAAACATTATAACCGATGAAATCAAGGTCAAAACCAGTCAAGCAATACCATCACTTTGACCAACACAATGTTTTGGGCAGGTGCATCTCCAATTGAATGTAATGTTGTCCAAGAAATCACATGTGATATATGGTATTTAGATTCATGTTGTAGTAATGTTGGCCCTGGAAACATGGGTAATTTTGGTCTATAAGTTTTGGATTCGTTCGAGGTGTGAATGGGGTTGCGTCGGAGCGAGTGTTGAAACAGTCAAATCCAAAATTTTGCGCAGTTTTTGGGTAAAAAGTAATTGTAACGATAGAGTGTGATGGTAGAGTTGGTGAGTTAGTAGAAGTTTTGTCCACTTTTGGGTACTAGGAGCAGAATGTAAAATCAACTAGTAGATCCTATATAAATGTAATGGGTTGGGATTTTAGGGGTTGGTTGAGGTCAAGTTTTGGAAAGATAAAGTCTATAGTGTCGCTAGATTGTTTTTGTACTGTTGTGTCAAAGATGAATAAGAGTTGTGAGGATATTTTCGATCTATAAGCTATGTGGGTGGACTCAATGTAATGGGGATTATGGAGGAATGTCTGTAGGATATGTGCGCATACGAAAGCATTCAAGATACAACTCTTGCTAATTAACAAGCACTTTTGTGGTTTTCCTCCTTTGGGTTTCCATGCTAAACTTCTCTTGTTGAATAGTGCATGATAAATGTGTGTGTTGTTTGTATTGTTGTGAATTGTGATAATGTGTTAGCTTCTGAATAAGTAATTAAATTAACAAAGCTTCAATGGATTTTTTATGAAATATTTTATGATTATAAATGGGTTGTGATATATTGTTATGGTAGTTATTATGTCGATGTCTAGCAAGAGAATATCCCCTTATTTACTGCATGAAACCTAGTTCTTACATCCCCTATAAGTATATCAAGTGGGAATTCACTTGCATCTCAGGTGTTTCCAACAATGTTAATTCCTGTCGGGCTAGTACCTTGGATTTTTTGGTCTGGTCAAATTTGAACCTGGGTTAGTCGATATTGTGTCAAAAAATGTTTCTGTTACTGGGAATTGGGATCATTGTGGAGGAGACATGTTTTGGAACCCGACGAAGCCTGAGACTCAGGATTGGGTAAATAAGAAGTCTCGAGAATGTGCGCAAGAGGAAAGAAGCGGGTCATGAGTGACTCCAGGAGAATGGTTAGAAAGGTATGTTTATTTGGGTATCCATGAATTTTTTCGTAGTGAATTCCTTGTTATATTATATGAATGGATAGAAATACTAGCACTTCAAAAGATGCCTCAAGGAGGTGAATCTAGGGTTTGGACATCTCAACTGGTCCGACGACTAGAGAGTGTTAGTAATACCATATCAAGGACTATCGAATTCTGGGTCAATAGCATTTTAGAAGTGTACATTACTGAGATCGATGTGGATACTATTAAGTCATATAGTGAAGCTGAGAGATAATTTTTTTGAGGTCCTAGAGGTAGATACCTAAAGTCCTTAAAATTATGGATTAAAATTTTGATATGTGAAAAAGGAATTTTTCTAATGGAGTCTGACGAGTGAATCATTGTGCATGGAGGGCATGGGTAATGACGAAAAGAAATTCTAGAAAAAGAAGGGTTGAATGAGCTGATATGTTCTGAGAAGATAGTGAGACTGATGAAGAGGGCGGATGCCTAAGGAGTGGGAAAATATTTCAGTCGAATAAGAGGAGAATGAATGCGACAAGGAGAGAGATAGTTGCAATGCGATCAGAATATATCACTACGAGTTAGTGCCATATCTTGACGAGGAGTCTTGTGACAAAGAGGAGTATCGAATTATTTATGGAGATGAGGAAGAGGTTCTAGATCCGTACTAGACCTAAGGCTACGATATATCTATGACTCCGCGTACATCTCCAGTATCATAGGTAATACCTAAAAGTGTATCAAAGTGTTTCTTGTTGAATCATATTAGTAGTAATAGTTAGAATAGTGATAAAAAAGTTCCTAGTAGTGGTGCATCTAGTTCGGGTTCATTAGTACCCCAAAGGAAGAAAATGGTTGGGGACGACATGAAGTTGCCTATATTTAATGGAAATGGGTTGGAATAACCTTAGCAACATTAGTTTTTGTTTGAATCCATCTAGACTATGCAACAGGTCTAGGATGAGGCAATAAAAAGGGCCCTGATGGTTACGACCTTTAGAGGTCACGCTCTTGATTGGTATATGAAGTTCTTTGTAGTCCCTAAGGGAAGTCCTCAGAAGTTATTAGAAGAAATATGAGGAAGGTTAATAGATGAGTTTATGAAACCAAAACTTGAGTCGTACTATATTACAGAGTTGAAGGAGATTAGTCGATAGGTGAATCTGTATGGGATTTTGACTAGAGATTCAAGACCCTAATGGATTAGATAATTTTCAAATGTCTACTGTTCAACATAAGGAGTGGTTTATTACTTCACTATTACCCAATATTTGTGTTCCTTTAATGCAACAAAATATAGTATCACATATTGAAGCTTTAGATCTTGCAATGAAATTAGAAGTGTCACCAGTTGGAGAAACTGGTGCAGGAATAGTACAAATCCAGTCGCAATTGGATAATATTTCTTTACAAATATAGGATATCAGGAAGGGAAAAGAGATTCATGAAGATTCATGAAGATTTATAGAAGGCCATCATAAGGATTCATTCCCATCCTTTCTAGATTACCTTGCTTCTGGCGCTCAAAATCCATTAAGTTCATAAGGGGTGCCTTAGTGACAAGTCTGTCATAGAAGATGACACCGTTCAAAAGAAGTTTTATATTGATAGAAGATAGTAAGTACACCTGCCAATATTTACTATATAATTTTTGATCCATGGGCCATGATGAAAAATACTACAGGGCATATCAGTTACTACAAGAAAATATAGTGGATACATATTTAATGAAGAATGACGAGCAAATGCAAGTTGAGAGGTCGCATGCACAATTTCCACAACCCAGGGGTGGCAGTAACTTTCGAGGTCAAGGAAAAGGAGGAGGATTTGGTCGAGGAATAGGTCATGCCATTTGCTATAATTGTGGAAAACTATGACATTATTACATAGATTATGCAAATCCTACATCAATGTTATCATATTGTAAAGCATTAGATCACACTATCAAGGAATGCCCACAACTTATTGCTAAATGGAAATCCAAGGCTAATGGGAATCATAACCAACTCCTGAATATGAATCAAAATGCTTAGAATATTTCACCTGAGCACTGAGACAAACCATCGATTATTTCTATCTTAACAAGGGGATTTGTTGCGACATGAGATGATAAAGGAGAACCATGGAAAAATATTAGAATACGACCCACAACACAAAAGAAAATACCATTTGATGTCCAGAAACAAAAATGGGTGTTCTTCAAAGAACAGAATGAGTTTTTTTATGGAAACCATGCTTCGACATATGTTGTGCCTTATATATTTGACAAAGGTCTAGTCATTGACATGCCAATGAGTTTAGACTGATCGAATCAAAAGTAGTCGACAAGAAAGGAAAGCACTCTAATTCAAAATTTGTTTATGTTCAAGTACACAGGGTACTCCCAAAAGACCGAACACCTTGAGCAACCGCTTCAAACAAATAGATCACAGATCTGAACACACCAATGTTTGTCACGTGGTTAAAACCCTCGAGAGGGAAATATTCCATGGCCCCAACCAAATAGCTACTTGGAGCAATTTATTATGCAAAAGAAAGAAAGTTACATGAGCTTCTCATAATCGATCAACTAGCCAAGGACCCTCTATGCTCTTTAAATAGAGATCATAGACCAATCGGGTGTTAATCCACAGATCAATGGTAGGTATGATTTAAGAGAAGTTGAACCGTCGAATCACTCTATGTCTAGAACATATTGTGACCGTCAGATTAGAATATTTACAAATGCATACTAATGCATACTAAAGAAACACACTTTTACCTAACGGATATATTACACAAGTTGATCTTAACTAACTCCTAAGTGTCTAAATATCCTAACATCCCCCCTTAAGAATAACTTGGGATAGGATTGAAGGATTTACAAAAGTGACACTATTAGGAGAAGGAAGGAGGCATTAGAGCCTATCCCCCCTTAAGGACACATTCCTGAACTCCTAACATAGACCGAAGTTTAGAAAACTTCGCTTCTGTAAGAGACTTGGTGAAGATGTCTGCAACTTGATCATCTGTAGGGCAATAGAGAAACAGAGTGATTTTCTCAGTAAAGGGTTTCCTCGCTAGAAACAGAGCAATTACCGTTGCATTCTAACTTTAGTTGGATTTTTCACTTTTACAGAGCTTGGGATCTCTATACTTTCTAAAAACCACGAGCTTGAGCTCTTGAACACTTTTCACACATTTTCTTCTTCTCCTTTTAATCTTACTGTGTTCTACTATGTTTTTCACATCATACTCTATTTTTCATTTGTCTTAAACTACTTATATACAAACTTTCTGCAAGATGTCGGGTTATTTTATCATGACCTAAGTTATAAGTTATCATTGGGTTTTTCCTCGCTAGGGTTTTTCTCAATTTCTAATTTTATAGGTCGGGTTATTTTATCATGACCTAAGTTATGAGTAGCCTTTAAAAACTCTCTGATAATAAAACCAACATAGATCCATCTATAATGGGTAGAGAGGGATCAAATCGCTCAAGGTGCAAACCTCTTCTCAAATTTTGCACTCTAAAAAGGTTTGCACTTAAAGATATTTGATCCTCTAGGCACATGGTGCATGGTAGATCATAATTTTAGATGAACCTATTATGGTGTATTGTGTCCAACGTTGATAGCCAACTAATATATGACCTACAAACTTAAATATGCAACTATTGTGAACAAAAGAACAATAGGAAATAATGTGACGAGAGTGAAGTGAATGCAATGCACTGAACGTAGCTTACAACATTCAAAAGTCTCCATTCAAAAAGTGTGTCCATGCCGACTTTGGTAAACATGGAAAAAACAATTATGAAAAATCAATTAAAATAAGAATGGAAGGTAAATATAGTTCATAAAATCCCACCATCTACGAAGTTGTCAATCCTATTCCAACCTTTGCATGGGTTCAACATCAAGAAAAAAAACGGGAATGAGCAACCAAAAACAACTGTAAGAGCAAGGGTTGTGGGAACGTGAGGGCTTGAAAGAGCTAACAATGCATTAGCTTGAACGTATGGCTTCGGAGATGAAGGGTGTACTCAACTCGAGGGTGACATAGGTTTTGAGCGGCATGGGATTTCTTAACCAAACATTTATAATTCTTGAATGTTTCATTTGCAAATGGTATATATTCTTATTGTTCATAGCCATTTTAGTTTTTTCGTTGCAAGTGGTTATTTATCCTGCACAACCCATAACATTGCTTGACATTAAAGACTGTTGTATGCCACTTTCGATGCTCGTCTCTTGGGTTCTCGATCCTTTTCAATTTTTTTAAGCATAATACTTCTTTTCTCTACCAAAAAGGAATGGAAGCTTGACCATTCTTGTGAAGTTGGGTTCCATTTGTTCATAGTAATTATACTACCATGGCTTCCAAAAAGCATTCTTCCGGCTTAAGCCTTGTAGCATTTGGTTTAATGCTTGTATATGCTCTTCATACTATGGCCCTGTATGACTATTCCAAAATAATTTTCATATCAATTCGCAAAATAAAACTATATATTTAAAGTTTCATCAAATTTTCATGTGTCAAACTATTGTACTAATTGAAGGAGACTTTTATTAATAAAGAGCTTCCAACTTTTAGTTAAATTCATTTATGAAGTGAAAACATTATTAAAATTCATTTATAAAGTAAAAACAATATTAAACTGCATTTATGAAGTGAACACATTGTCAAAAGCCTCTAAAAGTGTCATAACTTACTTTTTTTTCATGAATAAAAAAAAAAGATTCATTAATGAAATATATACCTCGAGACTATAATCATATGTTTTTAAAGTTAATTCTCAAGAGATTTCAGCAATACCTCACATAGACCTTAGATAGAAAACCGCCTGGCCTAAAAATCTAAAAACTAGGACCACCAAGACCACTCAAGGCGGACGTGAAAATAAGTTTGGATCGCGTTTATATTTAGCTCCTACGTTACAATTGCAGAGCTTTTTGTATTTTCTGGTGCATTTTTTTCTTTCTCTGTGATCGTTTCCACCCCTTACCTCACTCTTTCCGCGGGGATCATCAAGGTTTTGGAGTTTTTAACCTGCAAAGGGATATTTTCCTCCTCGTCTACTGCTACTGCCACTATCAGGTGAGTTTTCATATTCATCCATTATTTTTCCCGTCAAAATTCTGATACAATTCGTGGCTTGTGTTTGTTTTCTGTGAGGGCTTGTGATATTTTCTCAACTCACTGCTTTTTCGACCAGGGATCGATTTGGAAAAGCTCTCTTTTTTCTATGGTTATTTTTATGTATAGATATTAAATCTCTATGTTTAAATCAAGGTTTGTGCAATTTTTGGTCAGATGTTTTCCTGGGTACGGCTAGTCAGTATAGATTTGTCAAGTTGTCTGTAAGGGCTTGTGATATTTTTTCAACTCACTACATTTTCGGCTAAGGTTTGAGCGATCTGGGCAAGCCCTCTTTCTTCTATGGTTATTTTTTATGTATAGATATTAAATCTCTATATTTAAATAAGGGTTTCTACAATTTTTGGTCAAATGTTTGCAAGGACTTCAGCTATTTTAATATTCTTCATGTTGTTTAAACTAGACCCACAATAATAAAGTAGTAGAATAGCTAGTGGCATCATATTTTGAAGTGGTTAATACAGTAGATGCACAAGCACAAGTAGTGAAATAGTGAATGTGTATTTTTATTAAAAAGAAGTGGTTCAAGTAGCACGCCTTAAAACAGTTTATACCGCAGTTGCGCAAGTAGCATACCTTTGCTTTAATACATATTATATACGGCACTAGTAGCACCAGTAGCAGCAACGCAAAGGTGGCACAAAGTAGCAAGCACAATAGTAAGATAAAGTGAATTAGGAATTTATGAATTGGATCCAAGAATATAGGATCATCAATATGTTCTGCCAGTAAGTCCAATACTAGCTAGCTGATCTACATGGTCGAAGCACTTTCAAAAGTCAGCATGTACTAATCGCTCCACCACACTCCACCTCCTGGACATCAAATGGGCATAATATCCTAGCAATAATAAGCTTGTCCACCCACCATCCAACGAGGTTATCTGATGGACCATCATAATCCCCCCCCCCCCATTCAGCAGTTAAAGCCATCCATCCATAGTACAACGATCTAAGCTAAAGGGAAAGCTAGCCTCTTGGGACCATCATTTCATCCCTGGAGCATGTTATAAAAGTCCTTGGCTACTCCTGTAAAAAGCATCCCGTTTGTTGGACTCTATCTTTATAAAAGTGGTATGATGCAGAGCTCTCTTCTCTACCAGCCTCGTCTGACCTGGCAAGGTGTTATCGATCCAAACTTGATTAATTAATGGAGCCTCTAATCCATAATCGGTATTCCAATAAATAGCTACATGCAAGCCATCTTAATTACCTTTTTCTTTTATTGCTTGATATGATTTATTATGCTCTTGGTATATTGCTCATTGCAATAACCCTTTGCATGCTGAGGTGAAAGCACCCTTCTCAGTTAATTCGAAGTGGGCCCATCATTTTCTCAATGTTAGTGAATCTAATACAAGTTATGCATTAACTTCGGCCTCTTTATTGACTGGAGTAGTGAAGTGATTCAAACGGGAAGAATCAAAATTGTTACTGAGTTACTTGAAGAATCGTTCTGTCTTGCTCAAATAGAAACCTTAATGCTTCAGGGGACTATTGTTTCTTATTAACAAGTGCTCTTAGATACATGTTTAACACACCCATTTCACCAATTCATTTTCTTTCTAACACACTATGAGGCCAGGTTTATAGAGCATATACAAGGCCGAACTATAGCCTACGCACTCGATCGGTCTCCTCCTCAAGTCCAATCAATCGAAATATTCATTCGTTAATTTTCTTGGTTTGAGAGATTGGCCTTCCTTTCAGTGCCGGGAGAATAGATGAATGGCTGGTTGGCTCACACAAACCAGTCCACCTACCGGAGGGAAGAAGGGACTACACGCGCCATCACACCAAATATGGAACTATAAACTATTGGCTAACACGCGCCATCACACCAAATATGGAACTATAAACTATTGGCTAACACGTGCCATCACACCAAGATGGAACTATAAACTATTGGATAATTGTAACTATCCGGCCGATGGTTCTTTGTCTGCCTAGGTATGGATAGGACCCTCTACCCCTATTCATTAGCCCTTACCCAAACCCCTTTCCAAACCTTTATCTTCCCTCTTCCTGTTAGCCTCGCCCTTTGTGTCATTTGCCTGTCGGTTTATGTGATCTGGCATCCCTTCAAAATTTGTTGTTCATTCCTATGTATTCATATAAAATGGGATTTTTCCCACGCTTATGTACTTGTATTGAGTTCCTCATTACTGTGGTTATGCAATAATGCTTATGAGGCAGACCTGCCAAAATACTGGGAAATTTAAGAAACATTTTATGTTATTGACCTGTTCAGATATAATGGAGATCCTCGAGAAGACTTGGAAGAGACGAGAGATGTTGGATAATTAGATTTATTAGATTTATTTAGATGATGAGACAATTCAACGGTTCAACAATTGATCACCGTGGACATGTTGACCAACTTTTTTCCTCTGCTTGCATGTTTGTTTTTTTACCTATTGTTTTCTTCCATTAAAATAAATCACGGTAAGTTTGCCACTATGGATACTGTTTTTTAAGAACTTTATTACCAGAAGAGTATACTTCCCTAGCAGTATGGAAGGTGAATACGAAATATAATTTACTTTATGAAAAATTATAGTGCAATCCCTTAACGTCTATATTTTCTTCATTTGGTTGTGCCCAACTGAAAATTGGCTATTATTGTGTCATATTGTTCAACAACAACGTTTTCGCTGGAGTTGAGTGTACAGTCGTAAGTGCTGGTACTTATTGTTGATCATCCTTAAGTTCAATACCCAAAATTGATCTCACAACCCTTTTTAGAAGGAAAGTGCAGACAAGTTGCTCTATATTGTGACACCTATATCAACTGTCTCAACTGGAACATGTGAAAATGGTAACGCTCGTTCCAACTGGTAAATGTCTGAAACCGAAACAGCTCTTGCTGCTTTAATCCCACTATTGTAAGCATTTATCATGACCATCCTTTTTCTACTAAAATCTGGAATTCAAGATTACCGTCCAGTAAATTGACGGTTTGTAGGATGTATTTCCAATTTGAAGATGTATTTGACATTTAATTGTGAAATTTAAACGTCAATAGCTACAGCTACGGGCATGGAAAATTGTAAAATGTAGAATTGAAGGGAAAACATTTTAGAACTTAGAATTGAGGTCCATAATGGGAGGGTGTTAGAGATGGTCATATTTAGAACTTAGACGTATCAACCCTTACATGAGTAATAAGGTCTCACTAATAAAGTGATGTAATAATGGGGAATTTAATGTAGTTGTTAATAGTTAGGTATTTGGGAGTTACATAATGTAATCATCCTCTCCTACTATGTAATGACACATTGCACCATCTAATGACATGGATGAATTGACTCTCAGTATTATGTGTATTCCTGTGTGTGTAAAACCAACATTCAACTCAGTTTTACAAAATTGTAGGTGGAGCTACAAATAGTTTATATCCCATTAGCATCTGTATTTTTATGTATATTAAAATTTAAAGGTGAGTGATAGCTCATATATACCATTTGATTGCTTGTAAAATGGTTGTCTACTTGTCCTTGCACATGGATATCTTTTCATTAGTAATTCATCTTGGTTGTCCATATCGTTTTGGGTGAGTCCTTTGCTGGTCCTAACAGTTCTTATGCACATTAACCTTTTCGACATAGATGGTTGAGGTTGATTGCGCATTTGATGGGTTGTTGGAACTTGGGTGAAAATTGTCTCTTTAATTTTTTTTTCATGTGAAACCCTTGAAATGCTTTTATAGATGGTCAATAGTTGATGAAAGTGCTTGTCGGTAATAAATATATAAAAGTTTCAAATAGACCAGATTTCTATATTTTTATTAATAAGTTTGAGGTTTAAGTTTTTCAAATTTTTATGTATTTTCCCTTGACATGCTAAATTTCTAGTTATTATTTGGCTTTTGTTTTTTACATGTTTCTGTTTATTTCTTCCCCTTTTCATTTCTACTCTTCCTTATAACTGTCTCATTGCTTCCATGTACATTTTCCTAAGGATGGAAGTATTTCTTCAGAGTGCTATTGTTGTTGCTCCGGGGATCAAAATCCCTAATCACTGGAGAAAGCCCCATCTCCTGCATTTATTAAGCTTTAGCTTCTGTCTAACATTGGTTCTCATGTTAAGTTTCTGCAGAAGCAGTTGTATCTCAAAGTCCTCTGGTTAGGGCCTATACATAGGACTTTTAGTTTGAGGAACAAATGCAACATCTGAACTATAAATATGTTACAATTGAGAGTTGAAAAGTTAATGTAGCTATTGACATCTCTCTTTACTTGCAAGGAAAAGGAAGTTATGAAAACTGACAAAAATGATGTGTCTTATTGTGGATTTGGAAGAGGGGAGTTGCTATGCAGACAATTCTGAGTGGAGGTGAGAGTGAGACATTCCCTGTACAAAATTTATAAATTGGAATGCTTTAACTGATGCCAAAATAAATGGATAATGATTTTTCATTAATGATGCCTCATTTTAGATTTGTCTCTTTTCTTTTGCACAACTTTATAAACCATCTAATTTCTAGTCATTTTTTTAGTGTTGATGAGCAGGTGGCAAAGGACATACAACTCTTAGATGCTATCGCAGAGAAGCAGGCTCAAGTGTTTTCTGAAGAATGCAAGTTATTTCTTGCTGATGTGCAAATTCAATCCAATTTTCCAGTGTAAGTCAAGTTCTACTGATATGTTGTAACGATTAGTACTTCCAGCTAAAAAGCCCTTTTCACTTATCTTAACGGATTTTCTTCAATCATCTATTTGTACATTAACAATGTCGTCCACCTTGATTGTTTTTGGTAAGTATTGAGGCACAATAGTTTTAAAGGACTATTATAGAATAGCTTGTGACTCCCCTGGTTTAATCAGAAAAAAAGGGATATACAATATTTCTGGGGCTACCTACTACTCTGTTAGCCATTCATAAGATTGGTACTTCAGACTGAAACTGTTGAAGACTGGGATAAAGTTGGGTTTGCAGAATGAAAGAAGAGTTTAAAGGGCCCTACCAA
>LPNX010655735.1:119618-133880 GCA_001517045.1 Pseudotsuga menziesii | reverse complement strand
TGTGTGTGTGTGTGTGTTATTAAAACGTCCACAAGATCAGGAATCTATGCAACTCGCTTATCTCAGAGGCGGCTTGCCTATCTCGGTCTAAAAACAGCTATCCATTGTAGATGGGAAATGAATTCTCACCAGAAATAGAAGACCGAGGTTACAACTTACAAGAGGAGAGCCCCATGTAGGAGCTTTTGATCTGCTTAGCTGGTTGTTGTCCATGAGAATCATCTTAGTTCTATGCACTTTCTAGACTCCATGCTAAAGATAAAGAATCCTGCAAGCCATTTTGAGGACCATTTGAGGTCTTATGTTGCTCGTGCAATGCCTACAAGCCATTTTGAGAACCATTTGAGGAATTTGTCTCAGTCCTCTGTAGCGAGCCTCTATTTGTGCATTTGTAAGTTGTAGGGACTTGCTATGCTGGCAACAGTTAATGATATCTCTGGATGGATTGTTTTGTGGGTTTTCACAGAAGGACAGTTGTTGTATTCTAGCAATGCAATAAGCTGAGGCTTAGTTATGTTCAAGTAGATAGAGTAATGTTTGTATTGTCTGACCCTTCTGCCTAGTTCTAAATTTTTTGTATGTGGTTAGGGTTCCTGACATTCAAGATTCACAGGCATGTCCCCTTTGTGAAGTTGTGACCTTGCTTACTAGCACATCCATTCCATGGGTACATCTGAGAGTGGGTATGGGTACAACAAGAATGAAAACTTTTTGAGCAATGGGTATGGGATACTATTATTCTGTTTTGTAAAGGAGCAGATTATCAGGTTGTGGGCACGGGGTTAAGCTTGGAGCAAATAGAATTACATATGCAACTATGGCACTTGCTAAGCCCTTTCCATGGAATTGTAAGGTAGGTGGTAAGTGGTTTGAACAAGGAGTTAGTGTACTAATATTTGTCCCTGTATGTTTTCAATTAGTTTAATACACTGGTTAACTCATGTACACTAATGACATATTTTCTGCTATCATGTTGATTAGCTGGTTACTGATTCTTAGTTTTTCGAGATTCCTAACCAGGACACCAATCATGCTCTAGCCGAAACCAGCTCTATGATTCTAAGCTATAACTGGAATAAATTTGAGGATAATTTGCATGAAATTCTTACATTAAGGTTTTAGGGTAGAAATATGTAATTAGCAACTTTAGAGAATCGAAAAAATACTATAATAGGCTCATTTTCACTGTCTCATAACAGAGTTGACAAATAAAATAGAAAATAAATAAGAAACAGGAAACAGAGGCTTCTATCAAGCTTTTCAGGATAATTAACCAAAATGTAAATAAAAAATAAGTACACTGCAATCTTTACTTCCCATCTGTAATTGCATGTTCTTAGTAAAGACAATGCAAGTTTGATGTACAAGGATTGGGTTATTTTCTACTAACACATTTTCATTATATCAACATAAACCATCATATTCTTCCTCTACAATTTGTCAGAAGTTCAGAGTCCTTCACAGCCATACCACTTACACAAGCAGTCTGTAAACTAGTAATGAATTCACCATTAAGACATCAACCACTAAAAAAATACAGAACAAGCCTCCTTATGCATACCTTTGAGAGGCCTTGAACCTTTGGGGAATTAGATATCAAGCAGTAATAGACCTGGTAAGTGGGCACTCAAGAAAATACATACACCCCAAAACCATCTTACAGTAAACATATTTTTCCAAGTTAGGCCATTTGGGTATACACCTATATCTATCTCATCTCACTTTTTCAATTCTTCATTTCAAGTAAGGGAATGAAGAATCTAATACTTGATATGACATAGCGTTAGTACGAGGCAGAAGCATCAACCAAGATGCAGCATAATGAATGCCTATCATATGGCCTAATATGTGAGCAAGAACGGTAGTTGAAATTAAGGAGGAAGATTTTACACTATAGTTTTCTAGCTTCTACACTAGTTCATACCCTACAGTTCAGTAGGTGAACTGTATCATTAGCCAATCAAAGGTTGTTTCAAGAATGACAACCAATTGTAGAAAATATATGCATTTGGCTTGCTGGTGATTAAGTCCTCTATAAATGTGGAAATGATCTTGCAGTATCATGCAGGAGTAAAATCAGAAACTATTAATGCATCAATCTAGGTGTCTCGTATCACACATGAATGAGTATACAATGGCGGTTCAAGAGAATTTTGTATCTTCCTATTCACACTTAGATAGGTCATTTTATAATTTGAGAGCCAAGGGAAAAATAGGTTTTTTTGCGATAAGATGATGATGTTACAAGAAGTTGATAACATTGCCACTTTACCCTACACCCCATGGGAGTGGCTTTTAAATGTAGTGTCTACTATGCATGAGGACAATATCCTTCAATAAGTAATTCTCATGACTAGTTTTGGTATTTCCTCATCCCTAATTTGGGAATATTGGATTTAGGAGCGTTGAAAGGTATATATTGTTTATTAGCTATGAAGCCATTGATGTACATAGAGGGAAAGTTACATGAGTTTTCACACATACAAAGTCATATGAGGCAGTTGAACTGGTTTGGGCATGAACAGTTCAGCATTGACTGGAAATGGGTAGCCACCTCTTCTTTGATAGGTTCTTATTCCATGATGGTAGGATTCTATTTTTTGCTCTACTATGACCTCTAGACTGTTGTGCAATATTCTCTTGAAATCCTCATCATTTTGCCACTAGTTTAATAGCAATTTTTAGAACTTTTTCTTTTAGTTGAAATTTTTGTTTGAATTGGGTTCTTGCTTCCTTTTATTCCTTGACAAAAGATTGTGCATGCTAGATATGAAGGTATTTTAAAGGCTAAACTATATAAGGGAAAATATTCCTATACCCTAGCATTGTGGCAAACGTACATAATAAAATATGGCAAAGAGAACAATATTTTGATAGCACTGGAATGGGTTAGTTTGAGAATGAGATGAATGAACACATAATATTCCAGAGGAGAACACAAGATACAATGAAACATAAATACCATAACTCTTGATTATTAGTGAAAATATTGTACACAATTCATGGATGGAATCGTGGCATCTATCTCTGAGATGGGATGTGTCAGGTAATCTCATCCACAAAAATTCCTTACCAAGTGATTCAAAACTATCGTTTATCATAATGCTACAATCTCTAGGAGGAGACACACGAGTGTGGTTTAACGACAAGAAACGAGGTGAGGGGGATCTTGTCATGCCCTGAAGCACTAGGAAGCATCATGGGAAAATGAATTCTTTTGATCTTGGCATCATGTATACCCATCGTCTGAGTACAAAGCAACTTAAGAATGGGGGACCTGTTATATGTCTAATTGCATTATATCTAATTTTATTAGTTCACTGACTAAATATTTCTATATTAATGATTAGATATATAAATTAAACACACATGATCCTATATGAATGCTTATGTATTGAGATGTAAACATTTTTCTACATTTTGTTTTTGCTAGGATTGTTTTTTGTTTATATATAAAATTTATCCTAGGAGAGAGCCTTACAGTCCATTTGGAAGTTGTCAGTTCGTCATCTCTTAGAAGTCCAGAATTGCAATATGAACAAAATGACCATATACACTAGACTCCCAGAGTGCAAAAAGCAAGGGTGGAGTGAATTGAAAGCCACAGAGAAAGGTAGATGAGAAAACCCAAGGTGGATGGAATCATGGCAGTAAATGCAGCAATGGAATGTGGAGGCTACTAGAAGTGATATGTGATTTTGTATCATCCCTTTGCTAGTGATGGTACATAACTCCCTTCACATGGAGCATCATCCCTTCACATGGCACATAACTCCCTTGAGAAAGGAATTGGAGCCTTGAATCATTGAAATTAGGATTTTGATCAAATAAACAAGAATCATAGAATATTTGGCATTGTGGTATGAAAATGTAGAGTAGGAAGAAAAATTCCAAGGCAGCATACCTGGTTCAGTGACTACTTAGAACTTTATACAAAGCTTTAGTGAGTATAACTTTATACAGAACTTTATCCATCCAAAGTGTAGTTTCCATTTTTATTCAAACTTTGCTAGGATAAAGGATAGCTGTATATGTTGTGGACCTTTTTCAACAATAGTGCAAGGGAGACGTTTCATATGTATGGACCATACAAATTGAACTTATACACTTAATTACAAATTATGTAAAAAATTCTAAATTGGGTTTTGAACTTGAGAGTAGACATGAGTAGGTAGATTTGAAGGTATTCGATTAGGCTATACATATTTGAGAAACCATATTTTGGGATCTTTAAATAAGTCATAAATTTTCTAGCGAGGAAACCCTTTACTGAGAAAAACATCTTCAAAGATATATCTTCATTCGCATTGGCCAATTCAGCGAAGCTAGCGAAATAGAAAGACATTTTATTCTTATTGATTGATGCACAGAGATGAAGATTTATGACACAAAATTCTATTTTGGCAATAATTTCACCCACAGTGCTGCCTAAAATTAATTTTTAATGATGTTTGATGTTAGAAACAGGTTTTTTATGGTTGTAGGTGATTGTTCGAGGGTTGTAATGTGCTCAGACCTCTATTTTGTGGCCCAAGACTACCCAAAACTATTGATTAGGGCTCTTTTAGTGCTTAGAACTACTGATATAATGCTAGAGGCTTGTTATTGTTACTTTCTTCATGCCTAGAATTCCTTTTGGTGGGTATCCCCATAGATCAATTGCTCATTGACCATTAATGGATAAGGGAAGGTCAACTTTATTATTTTCACATCGCAGGGCAGCTAAAAGATGACCACACTCAGAGTAGTTAGGGTTTGGTTATGATTTTCATGTTATAGAATGGCCCAAAATGGATCAGTTTTTGTATAAATGAGACCCAAGTCCCATATGGATATAAACTTTAAAGGATTTGTGTTTGTATCAAGACTCTTGGACATCAATGGACAAAACAACTTTTATCTTTATATTTGAAACCCTTCTTTGAACCCTTGCTCTCTTATGCATCATCAGTAGATATTTCTCATATCCTTATCAATTGGTATAAAAATTCCAGCGAGTCGTGTATAATTGGAGTTGGATAATCACCTCTGCCTCTGTCCTTAAGTCAGGTGTTGAGAGCTTTTAAGCAAAATACTTCATTTTTTCATGCATATACTCTTTTTTATCTCATAATCTAAGTTTTTACACTAATAGCTGTTGAGTAACTAGATATGATCTTTGGGTTGTTTTTTCACTAAGCATTTTCTTTTTGTTCCCATACACAATTATTGTGAAAAGCGGGAGGATTTGTTCTTTTACTACTAGTCATTTCTTGGCAAATCCTTTCATCTTTTTGGACTTGATCTTACTGTTGGTTGGGAAGAAGCATACTTGTTACATTTGAGTTTTGTAAGATGTGGCGGAATATTATTTTCAGTCTAAGTTTCATTTTACAAGTTTGCTAAATATCAAATCGTTGTTCCTATTGTTCAAAATTGCAAACCTATACTCTGTTTTAAGTTAGAATTTACTTTCTCCTTTTTGTCTATTCCTCTCCTAATATTAGTTTTGTCTTTAAATTGTAGGTATCATACTCTTATAGTAGAAATATATTCTTGTTTAACACATCAATCCTACGAGTCAGAAGGTAATAATACTACAACACAATCCTACAAATGTTTCTCTTGAATTAAATTGGTAATGGTATTGTTGGCTTTATGAATTTTAGGGAATTTGTAGAATGTGTCATCTCGCACTAATGAAATGAATTCATATAATGTATGTTCCAACGTTGGAGAATGAAATCGATATGATGTTTTGCTTAGGATTGGATAAAGTATAAAGAGTGTTTGTTTCTTATGTATATACTGATCTCAACTTTAGATCTCTTAAGCATCTCCAGATTGCAAGAGCGTCTTGCTTCTTTCAGTAGAATATTAATCTCTTTTCTAAAAAAACAAATATATCTATGGTAACTACAGGAATAAACTCTTCAAATATAAAATTTACGTTAATAACACAAAGTGTGTTGATTCATACATATGGGACAAAGATCTTGCATCTTGGAATTGATTTGTGTGTACTTTATAAAAAATGGACTCTAAAAAAAATGTTGATATGAGCTACTAGGAATTCCATTTTCGCTTATGGTTTTGGCTTAGGTGGGGATTATATTTTCATCTTAGATATTTTTTGATATTATATTGATTTTTTGGGGAAGGATTTTGCTCCGCGTTTACTAACTATGCGACTTTCTACTGATATTTAGCTATTGATTCTGAGCATATAAGGTAATGTGATTTAAGATCTGGTTACATCAAACATAGGTATGAATAATCATGGATTTAAATCACATTGCATGTTCCATTATAGTCTAAATTACTGTTATCATTAGGATATCCGAGAAAGTAAAATAGGATGGAAATTTTCCTTGTACATGAATTAATTTATTAGCACATAGTTCATTATTATAACATTTACCTTGTCATCCATTGACATTAACATGTTTTTGAACATTTAATATGTTAATGTGCATTGCGGGTAGTTTAACTGGATGCTATTAGCCATAAATTTGGGGTGGTCACTTTGAACCAAGACTGTCTCTATGCATTCAACTTCCTATACAAAAATGGTTTCCTCTTGTGGCCAATGCTGCAGTCAAAAGGCCGTGTTAAAACCTTAATTCGAATTAGGAACACACTATAGCATTATGATAGTCATTGACAGAATAGGTGAAAACGTTTTAACTATTGTTTGTCGACGGAATTGCTATACTATGCTTTGTTGATAGACTGCCTCACAAGCTGCAGATGTTGGTACTGTAATGATACAATCTTTACAATCATAGGAAAATGATATACAGAGAACAAAGGAACGTAATCACTCCCATGTTGAAAATAATACAATCTATCATCCTTTGTCGACCATTAGATACTCAAATTTGTGTATTGATAGTTTTTTACCATTATAGAGGACTCTGTAAGTTAGGTTCCCAGATTCTTAAAGGGTTGTAGCTCAATGGAAGAGCATCTGCCTTACAAGCAGGAGGTTGGTGGTTCGA
Source organism: Pseudotsuga menziesii (assembly GCA_001517045.1). Taxonomy (NCBI): domain Eukaryota; kingdom Viridiplantae; phylum Streptophyta; class Pinopsida; order Pinales; family Pinaceae; genus Pseudotsuga; species Pseudotsuga menziesii. Next base: position 126,900 of record LPNX010655735.1, on the reverse strand, counting down.
TTCCTCCATGCCCTAGCAATATTATAATATCGGTTAAAAACAACTAAATTAGTAAGCAAAAAATAATAGATAGGTGACCAAACAAAATGACCAAAAATCGTATATAAAATTACTAAAAATGAATAAATTAGTGACAAAAACATGAGAGATGCGAAACTAGGCATTAAAAAGGATGCAACACGTGGCGCTACATAGGAAGCAAAATATGGTCCAACAATAGAAGAAATATTTGGCGTCATTTTGGTAGCAAAACACGATGCAAAAAAGGAAGCAAAAATTGGTGCAAATTTGGAAGCGAAAATTGGCACATATTTGGAAGTAAAACATGATGCAAAATGGGATGCTAAAGTGGTAGAAAAAATGGATGTAATATTGGATGCTAATTTGGACGCTAATATGGTGCTATTAAGGATGCAAATATGGCGCTAACAGGGGTGTCATTTAAGAAGCAAAAACAGACACTCGCTAGGAAGCAAAATATGACGTTATTTAGGAAGCAAACCTCGATGTTGTTTAGGAAGCAAAGCTGGATGCTATTCTAGAAGCAAACCTTGATGTTATTTAGGAAGCAAAGTTGGATGCTATTCTGGAAGCAAAAAAAGAGACGCTATTTTGGACATCATAAAGGATGCTGTTTAGGAAGCAAAAAAAGACATTTTTTGAGACGCTTTAAGTTTTGTCCATGACGCATCTCATTTAGCGTCTAGTTTGACCACTCAATGTAAAAAAAATTACACTAAAAAGGGAATCTAAATGGGACACTAATTCCAGGATTTGTTGTAGTGTTAGATACTCTAGCAACTAAAATCCTATGTTTTGATATTCCGACAGTCAACCAGAGCACTTTGACTACCAACATAGGTGAGCATAAGACATGGAAGGTGGTTCGATGGCTTGGTATTCTCCATTTTTCGAGGATCTTTTCTGCCACTTGGAGCATGCTTGATAGAGGTCTTAGATGGATCTTATCCCTTCAGAACATGTTCCTAGCATATCGGATGAAAGATCCAATTTTATTTAATGCTTCAAATTTATATGGAACTATAGCATGATTCCATGCCTTCGATCATGGAGAATCATGTAACGATTGTATTTACTTTTCCTATAAATAGCATGTAATCACAAGAATATAGGAGATTATGGTTAGTGCTGGTAGATGATCTATTTTTGGATCGATCCTCTTTTTAAGACTCTATTATAAAAAAGGGATACGATGTAATGTAGAGGATAGAGATATACAAAGAGAAATATTTGGCTATTGTTAAAAAAATTCCATTCATAGTGTTCAACTATTTTATCTAAAAGAAGATTAATCTCATGAGTTCGATGTGGTAGTAATAGAGATCTATGTACATACTAAGTCTAGAAGGGCCCTTAGCTTTAGCATGTTTGCATCTTAGGTCGTGATAATTAGTTTTCCATAAGCTTATTTATCTGGTATGAGTTTGAATCTGTATAATTTCCTTATGATATAGCAGGTTGAAGTTATATCATTATGCTTTTGAGATACAGAAGTAGTTGATATTGAATATGATAGTTGAGTGTAATAGTATTTTATGTTCATGAATAAGAACAATTGCTTGATTTCATTTTAAGAGTAAATAGTTGTCACGTGAGTGTGATACTTGAAATAGTCTAAAATTACAGAGGTATATTTCTTTTCAGTATTTCTATGAGTTTCATTTGGTGATTGAAGTGTGGAGAAAGAAGAAGAATCAAGATTTTATTTTGGTTCTTTAAAAGAGTGGGATAATGATTAAGGTTGATTCATAATATGATAATTATTTGATTTAAGTAATTGTATACCTTTTATTCCATGTGTTTCCATGTGAAGTAGAATGTCTAGATCTTGAGTGTGATCTCTTTAAAAAGAATAAAGAATTCACACATGAGGTTAAGGTGAAGCATGTGAATATATATATATATATATATGAATGGATTCAATATTTTTATGAGAAGAGTCTACAGTTAGTTGAGCTTGGTTGTTGAGAATTAAGAGGATTAGTTAGGCTGATGTTGGTTGAATTAAAATTCAGTGAAATTGAGAATCAATACCAGTGTGAATTACTATATTAATTGTTGATAACCAGCTGAAGACATATTTTCTATCCACTTTTTCACATATGGTATTCGTGCCTTAAAGTCTACCTTCACGGGTTGATATTTTATCTAGGATCTTTATAGAAATATAATTATCCCAACATTTTGGTGTCGTTGTCGGGGGAGGTACTAAAAAGGATTGGAGATTGGGATTTTTGTTGTTGAAGGCTAGGGGGAGGAGGAAATGTAAGACATAAGGTAGGAGCCTACGCATCTACTATAGTGGGTTCCTCCAAAGTTTTTCCAAGTAGTTAGACTACAACCGTTACTTCTGATGCAAGTATGCCTTTACTTTCAACAGTGTGCAGGTGTGTCTTTATTTTCAGATGTGTCAGATTTCATTTCAGAAAAGTGTGTATGTCAACAGTGTGAAGATTTCATTTTAGCAGTGTGATAATTTATTTTAAGTAGGTGTGCCTTTCTATTTAGCAAGTGTGAATATTTATTTCCAAGCAGTGTGAACTGGTGTGCAACTTCATCTTTGTAGTTGTGATTGGATTTAGTTTGAAAGGATTTATTTTAGTTTCAATTATGTGAATTAAGTTTTCAAAGGTGTGGTTTTCTCAGTTAGTGTGATCTACAAGAATTCATTTTAGTTGTGTGATTTTAATTTTCAAATAAGAAGAATTCCCCTACTTTAGAAGTAGTAACAACACCAACCAAACCAATAATTGTTGAGTAAGAAGGAATGTTGCTACAAGATATTTTGTAGGATATGAAGAGTATACTATTGGAACTTCCTTGTCAGCCTGCAACACAAATCAAAAATCAAGAGACTCCATTAGATGAAGAAACTTTGGAACCCGAAATCATATAATTCCTTGAATATTTAAATCCTTGTTGTCTTGATGAAAGTGTAGAACGAGTCTTTGAAGCTCCACAAGTCAACATTCAGAATCATGAGAAGTGGATTCTTTCAGATTCAAAGATAATTCCAGTGACTGCACAAGGACTATTGTCAAAGTTCAATTATATTGAAGAATGGTTCCAATCAGGAATCAAAACAACAAATAGATTCCTTCTTTAACAAATCACAACATTTCATCAGAATGATCAACTGCTTCTTCATGTTCATGTACATGCTAAAGTTTTCATTCTAAACCTGAGCATGAATTTATTTACAAGCCTATTACGAACATGGCTTCATTGGAAATATACATATACTCGAAATAAATTAATTTTCTTTTCAAGAAGGTAGGATAGGGAATAAAAATGTTGTAGATAGTTAAGTTTGGGAACAATGCAACAAAATTTTTGGTTTCCAATAAAAGGATGAGAGTATCTAGCTATCCAAAGACCTATGCTCCTAAAAAGAACTAGAATTGTAACTAGTTGAAGATTCTCCAATTGGAGATCTCTGTATTTTTGATACACTGTGCACCTATCTTTAACTATTGATCTCCTAAAAGAGAATATATTCAGATGTTGATCTCAGAACATATGCGATGGACATATAAATCTATCTTTCAAAAGATTGGATCTCTCCGTGGAAGAACATTTCAAGGACTCTAATTGGTTACAAACAACTATTACCAGATATGTGTTTTGTAGACACTTTTTAGATTTGCATGTTTTTGTACCATTGGGATATAATTCACAGTTTGATACCTGCATTGTTGTTTCTCTTACTCCTATCAGAAGGGAGTAAATTCTTGTGGTGGAAAAGTTACCTCAAATCACAGTACCATCACTTTGTGTTTTGATAATGACTACTATCATGGAATCGAGTCGACTACCATAATTATTCATCTGGTAGTTTGCACACTGGAGTTCAGTACTAAAGTTATATGATTAAAATTCTATCTTGGAATATGATGGCGCTTTGCATCCATACATAAGGCGGCAACAATACGCTCATGGTAAGTCATGGTAAGTTCATTGGATTTATATTATTTATTAAGGAATTAGAGGAATATGATTAAGGATTAGTTGATCACCTTCCCATCCCTTACCATGATTTTCCACTTAGACCATTTAGTTGTCCATTCTCTCCTAAACCTCGTGCTCCCTCCATAACGCGTGCCACATCCTTTTATAAATATCGCATTATTTTTAGTTAGCCTTATAAAATAGTTTGAAGTGACTACCCGCATCATTTAGATACCTGCCATTGATTTGAACCACTGCAAGGATTCAAATCAATGCATATAAGAGATTATATTAATTTGTTGCTTCACTTAGAAAACAACAAGATGGGTTAATATGTTTACATCATTTTGACCGTCTCTTGGTCCTTCTGTGTCTTTTCTCCATTTTACTTAAGTAATAGAGGAAGAAAGGGTTAATAGTCATGCTGAAGGCCAAAGTACCCAGGTTTGAGACAATAGTGGATGAGTTGTTCAAAGCATATATGGGGTGTAGGTAGTGAATTGAACAAGCATGGTGGATTCCTTTTTATGAGAGAATGAATCGGTACAGTGTGAATATAACCAGAGATTTTGCAGAGACCTTTAATATACAAGATGCTCGAGTAGGAGAATTGTTTATACAGGTTTCTGAGGGTTTTATTGTTGAATGAATAGGCATTCCCTGTGATGGCAAACAAAGGTTTAAAAAGATGCTAATTAAAGGGATTCATTGGAATGAATTTCTGCTACCATGGCATGATAACCCTGATTGGAGCAATGGCATACATAGAGAGTGGATTGTCGAGGAATGGATGGATGTGATGTTTGTCACTCAACAATGTATCACATGTGAGGGAAGGTATGTTGTCATGTTTCTTTATCATCTTCGATTTATTTTACATTTCGAAGGAAGGAAGAGAATGAATCTTCCATTTTATCTTTGGAAAAGTTTAACTAAGATGGCCACACAAGTTCAAACTCACTCCAAAGATGTTAATACCAGTCTATTCACCATAGTTTGATTAAATTACTCGTAGAAGGAGAGGTATGAAAGAAGAACCAGACTTGGGGATAATTTGTTTTTTGGTCTGGACTCGAGTTGAATCCTTCGGTTCCAAACCCCACCCCATACTCTCGATCCAAAATGGTTCGAGCCAATCCTCTTCCTAAATTAAAAATATCAGCTAAGGTGACTGAATATAATGGGAAATCACCACATGCCACTCCAACTTAGGCTCTAGGGTTGGCTAAGCATGATTCAAGTAAAAGGATATCCAGAAATACAAGAATAAAAGAGAATTCTTAGGTTAAAGTAGGGACGTTGAAAACAGATCAAGAATTAGAAGTTGAATCCTTACCTGTATAGGATTTAAAGAACTGAAAAGAACCAAGGAATGAGGAAATTTAAGAAGGGATCTATAACCAATCAGAAGAACAAGCTGAAGAACCTTCTCTTGAATATACCTTAGGGAAATCTACAAAAATAAAGAGGAAGAGGATTAAGGTGAAGGATTCTGAGTAGACAGAGGTAAAATTTGGAGAACCCTCATTTGACAAGCAACCCATGAAGAGGGAGACCAGGAAGGAGCTTAAACAGGAAATTCTTGAGAGTAGGATAAAAAATATCTTTCTATAGAATTTTTATCATAAGTTGTCCAAAAAGTATGACAAATTGGATATGAGGTATAAATTTCTTTTCACGAAGTCTAAGGAATGGTATATCAAACTTTCCAAGGTAGAGAAACAAAATGAATAATTGAAGAAGAATATTTGGCAGCTGAAGCATAAACCAGTAATAACCTCCTCTTCTCAAACTGATATGATGGCATTACCAACATGGAATGTACAATCTCCATAACACTATCATTTTGTTTCATGGGTACATGCAACTATATAGGCTTGGGGGAATGCTAGTCTTCCATTTTGGTCTCTTTTTTACATCAATTTACTCATATGCTCCTACCTTATCATCATTTTGTCAGATATTATAGCATGATTACCTAAAAAAAATCCATGTTATAACATGATTGAATTCAAATATCCACATATGATTAATGAAGTCTTTAATGTTGTATTTCTTATGCTTTAATAAAAAATAGAATGAAGATTGCTTATTTTGGCTAACTCTAGGTTTGCAACAAGATTTTGGAATCCATGCACATGATTTCGAAGGGATCTACTTTATAATTGGGAAACAATATAGTCTTAGACACTCTAGCAGCTGAAATCCTATGTTTTGGCATTCTGGTAGTCAACCAGAGCACTCTCACTACCGGAATAGGTGAGTGCAAGACATGGAAGGTGGTTTGGTGGTTTGGTATTCTCCATTTTTGGAGGATCTTTTCTTCCACTTGGAGCATGATTGTTGGAGTTCTTAGATGGATCTTATCCCTTCAGAACAGGTTCCTACCATCTCAGATGGAAGATCCAATTTTAGTTAATGCTTAAATTTATATGGAACGATAGAACGCTTCCATTCCTTCAGTCATGGAATCATGTAACGATTGTGTTTGCTTTTCCTATAAATAGCATGTAATCACAAGAATATAGGAGAATACGGTTAGTGATGGTAGATGATCTATTTTTGGATCAATGCTCTATTTTAGACTCTATTATAAAAAGGGGATATGATTTAATGTAGAGGATAGAGATATTATACAAAGAGAAAGATTTGGATGATTGTTACAAAAACTTCATTCATGTTGTTTAACTGATTTATGTAATAGAATATTAATCTCATGAGTTCAATATGGTAGTAATAGAGATCTGTGTACATCCTAAGTCTGGAAGGGCCCCAACTTAGGCATGTTTGCATCTTAGGTCGTGATAATTAGTTTTCGATGTGGTAGTAATAGAGATATGTGTACATCCTAAGTCTGGAAGGGCCCCCAACTTGGGCATGTTTGCATCTTAGGTCATGATAATTAGTTTTCCATAAGCTTATTTATCTAGTATGAGTTTGAATCTTTATAATTTCCTTATGGTAGCAAGTTGAATTTATGTCATTATGCTTTTGAGATACATATGTAGTTGATCTTGAATAAGATAGTTGAGTGCAATAGTAGTTTATCTTCATGAATCATAACAATTGATTGATTTCATTTTAGAGTAAATAATTGTCATGTGAGTGTGATAGTTGAAATAGTTTGAAATTACAGAGGTAGATTTCTTTTCAGTATTTCTATGAGTTTCAGTTGGCGATTGAAGTGTGGAGAAAGAAGAAGAATCAAGATTTCCTTTTGGTGCTTTAAAAGAATGGGACAATGATTACGGTTGATTCATAATCTGATAGTTATTTGATGTATGTAACTGTATACCTTTTATTCCATGTGTTT